>CAWUFW010019751.1:0-174659 GCA_963921515.1 Calotriton arnoldi | reverse complement strand
TTGCCTCCCCACCCCTTCCCCAGCATGCCCATGCTTCCTTCCTTTTGACTCTGCTTCCCTGTGGGGTGGGCTGGCTGTGCTGGGACAGGATGGCTGGGAGTGCTGTCCTGGCAGTTGTTTGGCTAAGAGTCCCAAGAGTGTCCCTGTGCTTCACACAACACAACCCAGGGTGGTGGTGCTTGTCAGGGATCTTGTGTTAGGATGGAGGGGCATGGCATTCTACTCAGGTGGGTACTGTGGAGTTTGTGTTGGGGGTGTGAGGGGAGTGCACAGCACTATAGTCAGTGCTGCAAGCCTCTTCCCACCCAGCCAGCCAGATGAGCCCACCATGGAACGTGCTGTGTACTGCAGGGAGTGTAAGTTGTCTCTCAGGATGTCAGTGTCAGTGGTGTCCTGCTGTTTGTTGGTGCACAGTGCTGCCAGCAGGGGCCTTGTGCCCCCACAGCAGCAGTGCCAGTAGCTCGGCCATCTTGTGAGTCCTTCACCCCTGTGATGCGGTGAGCATGGTTCAGGGCGGTGTTGATGGGACAGTTGTGGGGGGCAATATGTGTGACTGCGACTCCCATGATGCTATTGGCTACACTGACTTAGCCAGCATACACAGAATTCCTTCCTTTGAGTGGTCTTCACTGTGTGTTGGTGTTGTTGTAGTGGCTACATGTGTGGATGTGTGTGTTAGTTCTATTTGTGCCACTGCCTAGCTGTAGTTGTGGTTGTGTTTGTACATGTGTTGGCACAGTTGGATGTGACTTTTTTGATGGCATGTGTTGTGTTTATCTGACTGACATACACATTTTGGGATGATTCTGTTCTAGTTGCTGTGTAATTGCTATGTGTGCATGGTTTGACTCCCCTTGACAGTGATGTGTGTGTGTTGTGGCAGTTTATTGTGTACATTTGTTGTGTACTCACCAGGCTCTGGGATGTTCTCTCAGTCCATATACGCTCACTGGCGTGAAGGATGGCCCGCACCTTCTCCTCCCAGGGCCTGAGGTATATTGGCTTGGCAGGAGGGGCCACTGCCGGTCTGTTGGCTGTTGCTGTAGTCTATCTTCAGCAGGTCCCGCACCCTCCTGCGCACGTCATACCACCTGTTCTGGATGTCCGTCTTTGTGCGCCGACATGATGATTGGGCGTTCACCCTGTTGATGATCCTCTCCCCACATCTTGGTTTTCTGCGTACATGGGAGTCTGTTGGACCAGAGTGCCAAACAGCTGTGGCTCCACCCTGAGGATCTCGTCTACCAGGACTTCCAATTCACAATCTAGGAACTTGGGATTCTTCTTGGGGGCATGGTGATGGGTGGTGATGGTGAGTGATGTGTGTGTTGGTGTGCAGGTGAGGGTGTGTGTGAGTGTGTGTTTTGCTGGGTGTATGTGAGGTAGGTGTTTGTTGGTGTGCTGATGGTGTGTGGCTTGTGTGAGGGATGAGATTCGGGCCGGAAAAAGCACCGACCGACACGGAGCCGGAAAAATTACCGACCGACACGTACCAGTGGCGCCCGACACGCCAAGTACGATGCAAGCCGCGATAAATCCGACCGACACGTTAGGAAACCAAGCCGACCGACCGAGCCGCTCGGAAAATAGCAATCCGGCCGGAAAAACACGCGAATCCAACCGACCGACACGCACCCGGAACAAATCCGACCGAATCGTACCCGCCAACTCCAAACCGCAAAGTACGATGCAAGGCGCGAAAAACACGACCGAGTCGGACGGAGGACAAGCCGTACGACCGACACGCATACAAAACCGAGCCGAAGCAACACAATACACCGCGACCGACGCGTACGCAGCATACAAAACTGCACAAACACAGCGTGAACGAAACGGAAAACACCGTACGAGACCAATGCAGGGTCCGACTCGGTCACAAGAACGTTTCCAACATACACAAACAGCACAAAGGAAAAATCAACCAAAAAAGGCCAAACAAGCAATTACCAAGCCAATAAATACTGGGGGGTGGGGACAGAGAACAAAGACACACCCACAACTCCACCTATATAAAGGACACAAATCACTACCATGAGCCTTTGCAAATGCCATTTCACTGCCAGCACCCAAGAGAAAGCAACCACACACCCACAGCTCATCCCTCACACAAGACACACACCATCAACACCAACAAATACCTACCTCACATACACCCAGCACAACACACACCCACACACCCTCACCTGCACACCAACACACACATCACCCACCATCACCACCCATCACCATGCCCCCCAAGAAGAATCCCAAGTTCCTAGATAGTGAATTGGAAGTCATGGTAGACGAGATCCTCAGGGTGGAGCCACAGCTGTTTGGCACTCTGGTCCAACAGACCCCCATGTCGCAGAAAACCAAGATGTGGGAGAGGATCATCAACAGGGTGAACGCCCAATCACCATGTCGGCGCACAAAGACGGACATCCAGAACAGGTGGTATGACGTGCGCAGGAGGGTACGGGACATGCTCAAGAAAGACTACATCAACAGCCAACACACCGGCAGTGGCCCTCCTGCCAAGCCAATATACCTCAGGCCCTGGGAGGAGAAGGTGCGGGCCATCCTTCCGCCAGTGAGCGTATATGGACTAGAGGACATCCCAGAGCCTGGTGAGTACACAACAAATGTACACAATAAACTGCCACAAAACACACACATCACTGTCAAGGGGAGAGTCAAACCATGCACTCATAGCAATTACACAGCAACTAGAACAGAATCATCCCAAAATGTGTATGTCAGTCAGATAAACACAACACATGCCATCAAAAAAGTCACATCCAACTGTGCCAACACATGTACAAACACAACCACAACTACAGCTAGGCAGTGGCACAAATAGAACTAACACACACATCCACACATGTAGCCACCACAACAACACCAACACACAGTGAAGACCACTCAAAGGAAGGAATTCTGTGTATGCTGGCCAAGTCAGTGTAGCCAATAGCATCATGGGAGTCGCAGTCACACATATTGCCCCCCACAACTGTCCCATCAACACCACCCTGAACCATGCTCACATCACAGGGAGTGGAGAAGGACTCACAAGATGGCTGACACTGGCTACTGCTGTGGGGAGCACAAGGCCCTGCTGCCAACTGTGCACCAACAAACAGCAGGACACCACTGACTGACATCCTGAGAGACAACTTACACTCCCTGCAATGCAAGCACGTTCCATGGTGGGATATCTGGCTGGCTGGGTGGGAAGGGGGACTAGCAGCACTGACTATAGTCACCAGCACCTCCCCTCACCCCCCCCAACACAAACTCCACAGTACCCACCTGGTAGAATGCAATGCCCTCCAACCTAACACAAGATCCCACAAAGCACCACCACCCTGGGTTATGTTGTGTGAAGCACAGGGACACTCTTGGGACTCTTAGCCAAACAACTGCCAGGACAACACTCCCAGCCATCCTGTCAGCACAGCCAGCCCACCCCACAGGGAAGCAGAGTCAAAAGGAAGGAAGCATGGGCATGCTGGGAAGGGGGTGGAGGCAATAGCATGATGGGAGTCGTAGTCACAGACATAGCTCACCCTCACAACTGTCCCATCAACACCACCCTGAACCATGCTCACATCACAGGGAGTGGAGAAGGACTCACAAGATGGCTGACACTGGCTACTGCTGTGGGGAGCACAAGGCCCTGCTGCCAACTGTGCACCAACAAACAGCAGGACACCACTGACTGACATCCTGAGAGACAACTTACACTCCCTGCAATGCAAGCACGTTCCATGGTGGGATATCTGGCTGGCTGGGTGGGAAGGGGGACTTGCAGCACTGACTATAGTCACCAGCACCTCCCCTCACCCCCCCAACACAAACTCCACAGTACCCACCTGGTAGAATGCAATGCCCTCCATCCTAACACAAGATCCCACAAAGCACCACCACCCTGGGTTATGTTGTGTGAAGCACAGGGACACTCTTGGGACTCTTAGCCAAACAACTGCCAGGACAACACTCCCAGCCATCCTGTCAGCACAGCCAGCCCACCCCACAGGGAAGCAGAGTCAAAAGGAAGGAAGCATGGGCATGCTGGGAAGGGGGTGGAGGCAATAGCATGATGGGAGTCGTAGTCACAGACATAGCTCACCCTCACAACTGTCCCATCAACACCACCCTGAACCATGCTCACATCACAGGGAGTGGAGAAGGACTCACAAGATGGCTGACACTGGCTACTGCTGTGGGGAGCACAAGGCCCTGCTGCCAACTGTGCACCAACAAACAGCAGGACACCACTGACTGACATCCTGAGAGACAACTTACACTCCCTGCAATGCAAGCACGTTCCATGGTGGGATATCTGGCTGGCTGGGTGGGAAGGGGGACTAGCAGCACTGACTATAGTCACCAGCACCTCCCCTCACCCCCCCAACACAAACTCCACAGTACCCACCTGGTAGAATGCAATGCCCTCCAACCTAACACAAGATCCCACAAAGCACCACCACCCTGGGTTATGTTGTGTGAAGCACAGGGACACTCTTGGGACTCTTAGCCAAACAACTGCCAGGACAACACTCCCAGCCATCCTGTCAGCACAGCCAGCCCACCCCACAGGGAAGCAGAGTCAAAAGGAAGGAAGCATGGGCATGCTGGGAAGGGGGTGGAGGCAATAGCATGATGGGAGTCGTAGTCACAGACATAGCTCACCCTCACAACTGTCCCATCAACACCACCCTGAACCATGCTCACATCACAGGGAGTGGAGAAGGACTCACAAGATGGCTGACACTGGCTACTGCTGTGGGGAGCACAAGGCCCTGCTGCCAACTGTGCACCAACAAACAGCAGGACACCACTGACTGACATCCTGAGAGACAACTTACACTCCCTGCAATGCAAGCACGTTCCATGGTGGGATATCTGGCTGGCTGGGTGGGAAGGGGGACTTGCAGCACTGACTATAGTCACCAGCACCTCCCCTCACCCCCCCCCCAACACAAACTCCACAGTACCCACCTGGTAGAATGCAATGCCCTCCATCCTAACACAAGATCCCACAAAGCACCACCACCCTGGGTTATGTTGTGTGAAGCACAGGGACACTCTTGGGACTCTTAGCCAAACAACTGCCAGGACAACACTCCCAGCCATCCTGTCAGCACAGCCAGCCCACCCCACAGGGAAGCAGAGTCAAAAGGAAGGAAGCATGGGCATGCTGGGAAGGGGGTGGAGGCAATAGCATGATGGGAGTCGTAGTCACAGACATAGCTCACCCTCACAACTGTCCCATCAACACCACCCTGAACCATGCTCACATCACAGGGAGTGGAGAAGGACTCACAAGATGGCTGACACTGGCTACTGCTGTGGGGAGCACAAGGCCCTGCTGCCAACTGTGCACCAACAAACAGCAGGACACCACTGACTGACATCCTGAGAGACAACTTACACTCCCTGCAATGCAAGCACGTTCCATGGTGGGATAACTGACTGGCTGGGTGGGTGGGTGGGAAGGAGGTCTGGCTGTCAACCAAACACAATCAATGCAGACCATGTTCACACCCCAGAGAATACATAGAAATGCCCAAATAATGCAGGACAATGTGCCACACCAATATCAACCCCTGACTGTGACGACTTAGGACAATACAATGTACAGGCCCGCACCCCGAGGCACAGTCACAACTGTCAGGTGTGTCAACCACTGATGCCTGCAGAAACATGACATACATTGTTTGTGTCTCCCAAAAACAGGTGATGATAGGGACACAGCAGCAGACGCTGAGGAGTCCCAGTCCCAGGCTCAAGAGGATGCCGAGCTCACTGGCGTCGTACAGCCTCTGTCCTCCTCGGACGATGAACAACCTGGCACATCCGGTGCAAGTCAACATGCTGCACCAGCAGGACCACCAGCTGCAGCACCAGCAGGTCCACCAGCTGCACCCCCTGCACCCACCCCTCCAACGACTGTCACCACGAATACCATCCCTGCCGACATGGACGGAATAAGGAGCAACACCAGCGCAGTGACCCTGGACCAACCTGGGGCCATGGACACCACCACCACCACCAACCCCCAAGGTGGACCAGGGTCATCTGTGCGTGCAACTGCACACACTGCACATGTCAGCAGGGGTGGTGGGAGGGGTGGGAGACAGAGGTCGCTGCTTGCAGACGTTGCTGGTGTGCATGAAGACCCACAACTGGTACGCATAGCTGATGCGTACCAGTCCAGCACCGGAGAGCTCAGCCAGGTAGTGGGGCTCCTCAGAGACATCAAACAGCAGCAGGCTGCCCATCATGCCCGCTTGGACTCCCACATGTCCCACGTGGAGTCACACATGTCACGTGTGGACTCCCACATGTCCCGCGTGGAGTCCAAGTGGGATGTACTACATGAGATGACGGCGGTGCACAGGGACATTTTACAATGCCTCCGCCAGATGAACAGCAACCAGTCCACACCTCCCTGTGTGCCAACAACATCTGGTACAGAACAAACTGCAACTGCCACAGGGAGGGAGGAGGACTCTGGCGGAGAGTCCCCTGCACCGCAGCAGCCTGCACTTGAGGGCCCCCCCCCAAGAAGAGGGGTCGTCCGAGGAGGGGAAAGTGAGAGGCTGATGGCCAAGCGCAACTCCCAGGAAGCCTGAACCTGTTCTGGATTTTCGCCTTTGTGCACAGACTGTTCACCCTGTTGGTGGCAACACTACTCCCACACATTGCATGGGGAGTACAAGTTGGAACAATGTGTCAGACAACTGTGGCCCCGATACTGGGGATCCTGTCTACCTGGACTTTCAATTCACCTAGGAACTTGGGATTGCAAGATTCATGTACAGCACAACCCATCCTATGCACTATTAACACAGATGTATCACAATAAACACACTAATACACCATACTTGCCTCTGTCGTGATTCCAACGTGGGTGCTGTTATGGGGATGATGAACTGCAAAATTACACTGTGTATGCGAACTGCAACAGCAAGGACAACACAGGCATGTGAGTACAGGCAACGTGACACATATGAGGGAGACACACCACCAGGGGTACACAACACATACACACCTAGGCCATCTGACTCATTGCCTACACTGATGTTGCCAGGGAAGACGGTGCAATGCACAGACACCACACCCATTCCCAGTTGTAGTCAAGTAGCCCACAGGTGCAGTAAGCAAATGGCAGTCAAATGTGTGACCACAGACAACGCACATCACTAAGTGAAGCACAGGTTTATTACACAGTAGCAACATGCCGTAACCACTACAGATGCAAGGTAACCCCACCTGGTAGCGGGCACACAGTCAACAACTGTAGACGGAAGGAAGTCCATGGGTGTGGCGCACATCACCTGTAGGGACACAACAGCTACCAGCCTGGATGTGCAATCACGTCGTCGGTGGACACAGTTGACCAAACGAATCTGAAAGTACCCTGTGAAGGACAGAAATGACACACAGTCAAAAGCAATGCAGTACAGGACAGATCAGCAAAACTCATGCACAATACATGTTACAAGATACCCACCCAGAACCAAGTTAGCATGTCAACACTGTTGGGGAGTACAGCCCACCTGTCACCACACATCGCAACACACATCCTGTCAAGTAGCCCATGGACACACTCCAACAGCACCAGAGCACCACCCACACATCATGCCAACTCACATCATTCACATGACACCTCAGGATACTCACATTCAGCTAAAGAAGTTGGTGATGAGCTGTGTGCGGACATCACCATCACCATCATCATCATCATCATCGTCACTGGCATCGTGGTCCAGGCCAGGATCCTCCACAGGTGGCGGATGTTGGTCATCGTCATCCTGGATGAGAGGCAACTCCTTCCGCACTGCCAGGTTGTGTAGCATGCAGCAGACGATGATAATCTTGCACACTTTCGCAGGGGCATATGGGAGGGACCCTCCGGTCTTGTCCAGGCAGCGGAAGCGGCTCTTCAGGAGACCAAAGGTCCGCTCAATCACTCTCCTGGTCCGACCATGTGCCTCATTGTAGCGCATCTGGGCAGGTGTCACAGGGTTCCTGAGGGGTGTCAGCAACCACGGCATGTTGGGGTATCCCGAGTCACCTACGGACAGACAAGTGCACATCAGCTGACTTGGAAAAGTGGGCGGAATACTACAGATCAGATCACACACAATGGCACAAAGTCAGTACACACCGACAAGCCAGGCACGCTGGTTCTGCATCTGTGCCATCAACCTGGGGATGCGACTACTCCTCATCACAAAGGCATCGTGTGCTGAACCAGGGAAACGGGCACACACGTGTGTGATGGTCATGTCTGCAAGACACACCACCAGTGCATTGACCGAGTGGTAGTGCTTGCGGTTCCTGTAGGCCTGCTCCTGGGCCTGTGGTGGTACCAAAGCCACATGTGTCCCATCAATGGAGCCAATGACATGCGGCATCCTCCCCAGGGCATAAAAGTCACTCTTCACGTCAGTGAGTCGTCGCAGTCTAGGGAAATAGATGTACCGGTTCAGGAAGAGCAACATTGCCGCCAAAACATCGCGGAGCACACGGCTGAACATGGTCTGTGACATCCCACCAGCAGACGCCACAGTATGTTGGAAGGTACCGGTGGCAAAGAAGTGTAGGGCTGCCATCACCTTCACCTTGGGGGTCAGCGCTGTAGGATACGGCCGGCCAGGCTGCAAATGTGGGGACAACTGCACTGCCAAATCCTCAATCAGCTGCCTGGTGAAGCGGTACCGTCGGATGCTGTCCCGTTCCACCATCGTTGCCAGGTCTGGGAATGGCCGATGGACAGCAGGAGCCCTGCAGTGCAGAGGAGAAGTAAGCAAGATCGTCAGTCACCCCACATATGCGGCATTGAACACACTCAAGATCCCAACATACATCATCATGAGGCACAACTACATGAAGTGTGCAGTACCGGAACGACATGCATGGTACATACATGGCCAACATCTGTCAACACGGTCCTACAGGTGGCATCAATTTGTCCCAGGTTGGCCCATTGGATATCATGATGCTGTGTCACAGTCACCCCCCACAGTGACATGTGAGGACAGATGTGCCCCAGGCACCACAGCTCAACGACAGGCACATTCCCAGGGACCCTGTAATGCCACATGGACACTGGCATCACCTGGAGTATCATGTGTACACCACAGCAAAACAAACATGACCCCCACAGGTAGTGGCCACACTTGCCATGGCAGGACAGCCATGGACGTCTGTGACACACACGCACAACATCAGAGTCCATGCACACACAACGTGGATGTGGAGACTGTCTCCCATTGTGCACATGAAATCAGAGACATTGTAAACACTACATGCACAAAGACTGTGGAGGGCCATCACTATTGTGCCACTGGGACACCCTGGCTCAAACATACCGTCCCACATGGGACTCACGGGGTATGTGACATGACATACACAAACACCACTGTGAAATGTGACCATGACACATGCACAGATATGAACAGTTGCACATCACAGTGGTCACGTACACGTAACACCCAGGATCCTGTCCCCATGAACACGTGCACAGCCTGGGGGTGGCTGCCCACAGGTGACACCCACAGGACAACATGTACACCAACATACACACAATAGGAAATGCAGCCTTACATGCCTTATGATAAGGTTTGGACAGGCTGTCGTGATGTAGGTGTGCCCCTCACTCCCTGGGAGCTATCTGTGGCTGGCATATGTCCATCTGAGACAGGCATGCTGACCTATGCCAGTCACATATACAGTGATGCGTTGAACCGCAATGGACCGATCGGTGCCTCCGGCCGGCCCATTGCTTTCAATGTGTGCGGGTACGCGTTGTACCCCTGTGCGCGTTGAACTGCAATGGACCGATCGGTGCCTCCGGCCGGCCCATTGCTTTCAATGTGTGCGGGTACGCGTTGTACCCCTGTGCGCGTTGAACTGCAATGGACCGATCGGTGCCTCCGGCCGGCCCATTGCATTCAATGTGTGCGGGTACGCGTTGTACCCCTGTGCGCGTTGAACTGCAATGGACCGATCGGTGCCTCCGGCCGGCCCATTGCTTTCAATGTGTGCGGGTACGCGTTGTACCCCTGTGCGCGTTGAACTGCAATGGACCGATCGGTGCCTCCGGCCGGCCCATTGCATTCAATGTGTGCGGGTACGCGTTGTACCCCTGTGCGCGTTGAACTGCAATGGACCGATCGGTGCCTCCGGCCGGCCCATTGCTTTCAATGTGTGCGGGTACGCGTTGTACCCCTGTGCGCGTTGAACTGCAATGGACCGATCGGTGCCTCCGGCCGGCCCATTGCTTTCAATGTGTGCGGGTACAGCGTTGTACCCCTGTGCGCGTTGAACTGCAATGGACCGATCGGTGCCTCCGGCCGGCCCATTGCATTCAATGTGTGCGGGTACGCGTTGTACCCCTGTGCGCGTTGAACTGCAATGGACCGATCGGTGCCTCCGGCCGGCCCATTGCTTTCAATGTGTGCGGGTACGCGTTGTACCCCTGTGCGCGTTGAACTGCAATGGACCGATCGGTGCCTCCGGCCGGCCCATTGCATTCAATGTGTGCGGGTACGCGTTGTACCCCTGTGCGCGTTGAACTGCAATGGACCGATCGGTGCCTCCGGCCGGCCCATTGCTTTCAATGTGTGCGGGTACGCGTTGTACCCCTGTGCGCGTTGAACTGCAATGGACCGATCGGTGCCTCCGGCCGGCCCATTGCTTTCAATGTGTGCGGGTACGCGTTGTACCCCTGTGCGCGTTGAACTGCAATGGACCGATCGGTGCCTCCGGCCGGCCCATTGCATTCAATGTGTGCGGGTACGCGTTGTACCCCTGTGCGCGTTGAACTGCAATGGACCGATCGGTGCCTCCGGCCGGCCCATTGCTTTCAATGTGTGCGGGTACGCGTTGTACCCCTGTGCGCGTTGTACCGCAATGGACCGATCGGTGCGCACCCATTGACAATGGGCTTGCCTGGCAACGGACGCGTTTTCGAATTTCGAACGAGTCGGTTGCTGGAAAATCAGTTGGTCACCCACAACAATGTTGCAAAATCATGTATGTCATGAAGTTGAAGTTTTGAAGGATGCTGTGGGCGTGTTTTGGTGCTGCTATTCCATGGATTGGCCAGATTCAGAAGATGCAAACGACTTGGACCTATCACTTTGGACACAAGGGACAGTATCTGCCTCTCCAGCACATATATATTGCTGCCTGTTCCCCTGAGAGCCCACTTGCCTGCACTACATGCTCCAGGACGACATCTGCCACTGCACTGCTGCTGTCTCTGCCCCTCTGGACCCTGCAATGGCACGTACTGTGGAGAGAGCCCCAGCCTTCAGCCTTGAGGAGAACCAGGCCCTGCTGGACAGCCTACTTCCACAGTACAGCAAGCTGTATGGGACACCAGGGGAGCAGGTGAGTGTTCTGTGCACTGCCTTTCTGAATGTGCATTTTGTCTGACTAGCAAGGCTGAGAGTCAGCACGCCACTGGCTAGCAGGCTCACTGAGTAGTTGTCACCCCCATAGTGTGTGGTGACTTGCACTGGACAGGTATGGTGCAGTGACAGTGCTTCTGAACAGGGTTTTACTCCCCATGCAATGATACCATGTAGTGACTTCTGGAAAACTGTCCATGGGCAGCCGTGCACTGCCTGTGTACACCATGTGCCCCTGTGATTGCGACATGTATATGCAACTGTGTCATGCACGGATATGTTGCATGTGTAGTAATGGCCTTATCACTTTGTCATCCTGACAGGCTTCTGCCCATCGGAAGCATGAGATATGGAAGGACATCGTCCGGGCTGTCCGGTCCGTGGGGGTCTACAAGCGCCGGATCCGCAACTGCCAAAAGAGGTGGCAGGACCTTCGGGGCTGGACCCGGAGGATTGCACGGGTCCAGCTGAAGCTGTCGCCTCCTCGCAGGAGGGGCGGAACACGGACCCTGACCCCCCACATGCTCAGGATCCTGGCGGTGGTCTTTCCAGACCTGGATGGGCAGCTGAAGGCCAGAGAGCAGCAAGGAGGGGGTGAGTCAAAGACTGCACTGTGTACTCTGTCTAACATGCTATGTGCCCTCCTCGGGCCTGGTTAAACTGCCACAGTACAGCAGTCATGTTGTCCAGGAGCCATGTCCCTCTATTGTGCACTGCCCACTCCTCATCTGATACCCAGGTGTGGCCCTTACATGCAGGGAATTCTGTCACTTAGGACTGTGTCCTTGCAGTTTGCTTGACTCAAGGTGGGAGACAGCATCTGTTTCCCTGACTCTGTGGTGGGCATCATGGGTGGGTCCATTGCTTACACAATGCCTGTATTCTGACATGTATTCAGCGTGTTACTTTGATCTGTGGTCCAATTGCTGAGCTGATCCACCACATGTGGCTGGGGTATCTGGCACACACCCATGCTG
This sequence comes from Calotriton arnoldi, assembly GCA_963921515.1. Taxonomy (NCBI): domain Eukaryota; kingdom Metazoa; phylum Chordata; class Amphibia; order Caudata; family Salamandridae; genus Calotriton; species Calotriton arnoldi. The sequence continues at coordinate 162,274 of CAWUFW010019751.1, read as the reverse complement.
CGGGTGGGAACAATGTTTGGGCCCCAGGAGTATGTATATGACGTGTGTCACACATACTTAGCCAGCTGCCTACAGTCCAGGGCTCATCCCTCATTCATGTGGGGCTGGACAGTCATGCCTACTCCAGGCCATACAATACACTCTGTACTCCCACTCCCGTGTATCAGCGGACACATTGTGCACAGTGATTTGACCCCTCAGGTGTCTGCCTCTGTGTCAGTGTGCTGTAGATTAGTCGCCAGGACTGCTGTGGAGTTTCTTGGTAGGGGCTCAGCATGCCACTGGAGATGTGACCATAGGAGACGATACTTGTGTGACACATAGGTGTCTGATCAGCTGCCCATGCAGACTGGGGCATGTAAATGTGAAGTTCAGGCAGCTGTTCCCCATGCATAGCAGAGTGTGAGGGGCTCAGGTTCAGAGGGTAGTGTCACAGGTCTCCCATATGTCCAATAGGTATGACCTGGACAGATGAGGGTTAAGAGGATGTGTTGTGGGGGGATGTACATGTGCACTTGTGCAGCTCCTGGACTTGCATTCCCCATGACCTACTATTGTGACACAGTGCAGAGTGTTGTTGTCTGGCTGCAAAGCCATACATCACTGAGACAGTGATGTATGACTTTGCAGGCATGCCTCCGCCATGGCATGTGTCTACTGATTGGTGAGCCTGCAGGGGAGTGACATGTGCTACATGCACACCATAGTGGCGCTGGCTATCAGGACATGGGTGCATCATGGTGTCTGTCGCTGGTATGCATCACATGCATTTCCTATTTGACTCTGGGCATCCCTTTCATCCGGAAACCTGTACTGACTCAGTGGCAAGAGCTGTGATGTGTCCACACCGTGTCCTCTGCACTGTCCAACTACTGTGTACTTGGTGCATGTGTCAACACTGGGGTGTTGCAATCCAACAGACACCAGACAGATGGGTGCAAGGCCATGTGGGATGTGAGTGCCATGCTTGGCATCAGACTGACAATTGACTTCTCCTGTTCAGTTAGGGCACTTTTAGCAATGTACAACTGATGATGCCAGGGCTTGCTCTGTGATGTGCTGTGCTCACAGTGGTGTGTGCGTTATGTGCAGGTGACTGATGTCTGTCTGTATCCCCATTGTTTGCAGATACATCCACGGCCACGGAAGGGGACAGCTCCACGGACCAGGAGGAGCCGGAGAGCCAGACTGGGTCAGCAGCCGAGGAGTGGTCGGAGGGACCCAGTGGCACGGAGGGCGAGGGGAGCCACACCGAGGAGTCCTCAGCAGCATCCACCTCAGCTGAGGACCAGAGCAACTCGGAGGATGACTCCCTTGTGGAGGCGGGTGTCAGCAGCCACCACACCCCAGCTAGTGTTGCTGTCCCCGCCACCACCAGCACCACCACCGCCCTCCCATCGGCTCCCATTCCCCAGGTCCGTGGAGGCTCCCATGTCCGGGAGCGTGTTTCCTTTGGGCCAGGCACCGCACCCCCTGCCCCTGTGTCCCCTGCTGCCCTGAGTGAGGAGTCTGTGTACCTCCTTCGCCAGCTCCATGTAGGGCAGACAGCCATGCTGAGTGTCCTCCATGCGCACACCGCGCTGTTGACTCAGCTGGTGTCGTTCATGGAGGGCATCTCATCGGGCATGTCTGACCTACAGAGGGGCAATAGGTCCATGGACTCCTCCCTGACGGCAGCAGTGTCCCTCCTCAAACGGTCCCTCACCCCTCCTGCCTCTGCTCCATCCACACTCCCCAGCACCTTACCCGTCCCAAGCACACACACACCGGCACAGGCACACACCAGCACACACACATCCAGCACACTGACACACACGCCAATGACAAAACGCACACGCACGCACATTCAGGGGACTGAAGCCAGACTCACAGGGGATGGGGCCCTGGAACACACACACGCATCCACATGCACTGCGCAGTCCTCAGTTCCCTCTCCCTCCAAAGCACCCTCCCTTGCCTCACATGCAACCCCAAAGTCACAGCAGCTCTTCCTCTGTGACCTCGGCCTCTTCCCCACCGATGAAGCTGCTCCAGCATCCCGGGGAAGAGGAAGCCCACCCACACGGAGCAGAGTGCCCCTCGCCCCCGGACACCCTCCCCCAGGCGCAGACGGACTGAGGCCCCCACCCGCAAGTCCCCCGGAGTGGTAAGAGCAAGACCCCGCCACCGCCCTGCAGCTCAGGCACAAGGTCTCCGTCCTCCATCCCTCAGGCCCCCACTGCACAGGTGCCCCCACCACACCCTGCCCCAGGTTCCCCCACCCACAGATATACCATCCCCAAGATGCTCCGGCCTTCTCCCCCTGCCACTTGCTCTCCCAGCACCACACCCCCCGCTGCGCTTGTCTGTGCCACTGATGTGGTGAGGGTGTCCTCCCCCTCTGTCCAACCCACCTTGCCTGTTCCCCATTCTCCTCCCCTGGAGGTAGGCACTGCAGTGGAGTCCACTACTGCCCTGTCTGACTTGGGCACTGCAGTGGCAGACCTGTCCACCCCATCTGCAGGGTCCACTGCAGTTGTGCCGGCACCCACGACATCTGAGTCATGCCCCCCAGTTGTGCCGGCACACACCATGTCAGACACCTCCACTGCAGTTGTCAGTGGCTCTCCAGCACCCACCACCCCTTCCCTGACTCCCCCTGGTGAGCCCTGATCCTGTCCCTGCGGTGCCTGGCCTGCCCCCCGGTTGCCCCTCCTAGTGGATTGTCCCTGGTTTTGTGCAGGCATGCGTAGGGTGACATCTGCCAGTGTCACCCTGTTTGAACTTTGACAATGGACTGGCCATTGGCCTTTGCTCTAATTTCTTCTGGACGTCGTTATCAAACAACACATATGCTGAATAAAGCAACTTTCTTTTCTCTAGTGCTCATGTTTCAGATGTACATGTTGTTGGTGCAGCTAACCATGCCCTTGCTGCAGTGATGGTGATATCTGGTATCATGATTATGAAGTGTTACTGTGCAGGAACCCATGTGGTCCAGGGGGAATGTGTCCTATCATGTGGTGTATCCATGTCATCAATAGCAGCATCTGAGGGTGTCATGTGTTCAGTATTTGGCAATGGGTTTCCTACTTACATTGGCAATTTCATATCTGTGGCTTCCACCCCTGCACATCTGTTGTGCCTGCCATCGTTGCATTTGTCTACTTCCCTGACCGTGTTGCCATCTCCAGTGGACATGCAGGTTTGGGCATCAATGGGGAGGGACTCATCCGTGTAGTCAGTGCAACATTGCTATACAAGTGTGTTGGATCTGTGCTGATGATTCCGTTGGCACATACATGACCAGGCTGATGTGATGGGAGCCCTCATTTGGTGCTAATTGTTGATTGTGTGACCAAGTGCTCAGCTGACATGATGGGGCCCTACTGAGGCAACATATGGCACAGCTTTCCTCACACAGGAGTGGAGTCCCCTCATGGCAGTGTGTACACGTGTGACATTGCCTGCGCCCAAGGTGTGTGTTGTATGTGCATGTCTGTGTGTTCACTTTCATTCATCTGCGCATGCTGTGATCCCTAGTGTTGTACCTGTTTGTGATGCTTGCTGACTTGAGCTATGTTCCCCCAAATTCTTCTCCCTGTGTTCTCTGTGATGTGGGTGCATGGCACATTACTGGTCATCAGGGTGTCACCCATAGGTGTGTTTGCTGTCAGGGCTGAGTTTGTGTGCAGACGCAGATGGGTCACAGTCAGGTTTCCCCTTGGCACTTGTTGTTTGCCCCTGTCATGTGATTTCCAGTTTGTGTTATCTTTCAGTGATTGTGACACGTTGTGTGTGTGACTGCTGGCACTCCTCAGGGTCCGGGCTGCAATGTTGGTTGTTGTCTATGTGTGTTCTTTGTGGGTGACCTTGGCTTCTTCATTGGTGTGTGACTGTGGCTGGGATCCCATTGGTCGGTGTGGTATTGCCGTCATGTCCATGTACAGCGTAGTGTGCAGTGTGTCAGACATTCAGGAGTCTTGTTGAGTGTCCATGTGTGATGTGTTTCTACACCTTGGTTCCCACCCACCACCCTGGAATAGTCATGGGTGCATGTGCAATGTCACCAGTGCATGTGTACTTCACTGCTGCACATTGTTGGAGGTCGAGGGGTGTGGTGTTGAGTGTGTGCAGATGAGAGTTGTTGCCCGGCTAGGCCCCTGCCTCCATGTTGGCCTTGGCTTACTGGCCATGCTGATTGATTTGTGCTTGTGTAGGTGTGATGGTAGTTTGTTGCTCAGGACACCTGACTGTGGTTCACAGTGTGAACGACATTTAGCTTTGTCATCACAGTGGTATTTTTATTCAGCCCAGGGTCACCACATTGTGGGGGCCCTGGGGTGGTGCTGTGGTGTGTCTGTGACTTGCTGTGTCAGTTGTTGTTCCTACGTGCCTGTGTGACATGTGTGTTTTGTGCTCCCTCTCACCTGACAATGCCTGCTTGCCCACATAGGGGATTTGGATCCATGAGTTACCTTAGTGTGGCAGTGTATGCACATCTGTATGATTGGTATTCAGCTCTCCTCATGTGTTGTGTGGTTGCCTGGGGACACTGGCACCCCCACCCCTCACCTGCTGTGTATGATGACAGTGTTGGTCTGCCTGTTTGTGTTTGTGCATCTGCACCACTGCATTGGCATATCTTGGGTGTGCCATTGGCTGTATGTTGTTTGGTGTGTTTCCCCTGCTGTCCCTGGGACTCCTAGGTCATCGGTCAGCACAGTGATCATGGTTTGTGTGTCCCATTGCTGCCATGGTATGGTATCTGTTCACCTCACATCTGCTGTCTCCACAGGGTATCTGCATTTGTGTGCCCATTGGTGCAAATATGTGGTTCTGCATTCTGATGGTCACTTCTGTCATTGTGTCATTGATGACTGTTGACGGTCTCAGCCCCCATGGGTGTTGTTTGTCTGCACATGGCCAAAGGAATGTTTCATTTGCACTGCAGTATTTGGCTCCCCCAATTTATGTTGCAATGGGACACATACACTACTTTGCCACGGATGAGTTTTTGGTTCTGTGACCAGGAATGATCCATGCAGTTTGGCAGTTGCAGCTCTTTCTTTGTCAACAATTACCTTTTGGTCACTGTGATGATGAGGGTGTAGACCCCATTGCCACAATGGTCAAAATGTGCTTCAGCTATGGACCCCACACTTGCCTTTTGGTCACTGTGATGATGGGGGTTTAGACCCCATTGCCACAATGGTCAAAATGTGCTTCAGCTATGGACCCCACACTTGCCTTTTGGTCACTGTGATGATGGGGGTTTAGACCCCATTGCCACAATGGTCAAAATGTGCTTCAGCTATGGACCCCACACTTACCTTTTGGTCACTGTGATGATGGGGGTTTAGGCCCCATTGCCACAATGGTCATGGGCTGCTTGCATTGTGGGTGCCACACACATATATGTGTGGCACATGTGCTAGGGGGTCACATTGTATGTTGAAAGTCATGTTCGGTGTTGTAGGCATTTGACACAGCCTACTCACGCTTGTCAGGGTGGTGGGGGGATGTCTTAATCTTGCATTCCCTAGGTTGTGGTGTGCTTGTTGTGTCATGCATTGTCCATCCTTTGAGTGGGGGTGGTAGTAGTGGTAGGCATCCAGCCCCCCTGGGTGAGGGTGGTAGTAGTGGTAGGCATCCTGCCCCCTGGCTAAGGGTGGTAGTAGTGGTAGGCATCCTGCCCCCCGTGGGTGAGGGTGGTAGTAGTGGTGGGCATCCTGCCCCCTGGCTAAGGGTGGTAGTAGTGGTGGGCATCCTGCCCCCCTGGCTAAGGGTGGTAGTAGTGGTAGGCATCCTGCCCCCCGTGGGTGAGGGTGGTAGTAGTGGTGGGCATCCTGCCCCCTGGCTAAGGGTGGTAGTAGTGGTAGGCATCCTGCCCCCCTGGGTGAGGGTGGTAGTAGTGGTAGGCATCCTGCCCCCCGTGGGTGAGGGTGGTAGTAGTGGTGGGCATCCTGCCCCCTGGCTAAGGGTGGTAGTAGTGGTGGGCATCCTGCCCCCTGGCTAAGGGTGGTAGTAGTGGTAGGCATCCTGCCCCCGTGGGTGAGGGTGGTAGTAGTGGTGGGCATCCTGCCCCCTGGCTAAGGGTGGTAGTAGTGGTAGGCATCCTGCCCCCCTGGGTGAGGGTGGTAGTAGTGGTAGGCATCCTGCCCCCGTGGGTGAGGGTGGTAGTAGTGGTGGGCATCCTGCCCCCTGGCTAAGGGTGGTAGTAGTGGTAGGCATCCTGCCCCCTGGCTAAGGGTGGTAGTAGTGGTAGGCATCCTGCCCCCTGGCTAAGGGTGGTAGTAGTGGTAGGCATCCTGCCCCCCGTGGGTGAGGGTGGTAGTAGTGGTGGGCATCCTGCCCCCTGGCTAAGGGTGGTAGTAGTGGTAGGCATCCTGCCCCCCGTGGGTGAGGGTGGTAGTAGTGGTGGGCATCCAGCCCCCTGGCTAAGGGTGGTAGTAGTGGTGGGCATCCTGCCCCCTGGCTAAGGGTGGTAGTAGTGGTAGGCATCCTGCCCCCTGGGTGAGGGTGGTAGTAGTGGTAGGCATCCTGCCCCCCGTGGGTGAGGGTGGTAGTAGTGGTGGGCATCCTGCCCCCTGGCTAAGGGTGGTAGTAGTGGTGGGCATCCTGCCCCCTGGCTAAGGGTGGTAGTAGTGGTAGGCATCCTGCCCCCCTGGCTAAGGGTGGTAGTAGTGGTAGGCATCCAGCCCCCTCTGGGTTGGGGTGGTGGCGCGCATTCAGGCCCCTGTGTGCATATGTGGCATTGGTGATGGGCATCCCGCCCCTATGGTGCTGCTGTTGCTGGTGTAAGTATATTCAGATTCCCCGTGTATGTGTGTGATGTGTCGTGTACGTGTTGTATGTGTTTTGTGGTTGGTGTCTGACTTACCTTCTGCGCCGTACGCGTCCGTGCCTGTTCCGGTAGTAGATGTAGAATATTGGTATGATCGGGACGAAGGGATTCATGGTTGGTTCGTGTCGTTCGTCCTTCTCGTTGCTTCGCGTCGTCCTCGTCGCTTCGCTTCGTCCTCGTCGCTTCGCGTCGTCCTCGTCGGTGCCGTGTTCGTCTCGTAGCCGTGGATCGTGTTGTGGCGCGATTTGGAGCTTATGTGCGCCTCTCCCGGATGCTTTGACGTGCCGTGCGTAGCGACGGGTTCGGCGCGTACGGGAAGCGCATCGTACTTGTCCGGCCGGACGGGGCTGCATTTTCCCTTCCGTGCGACTCGATTCGGCGTTTCCGGATTCGCCTCGGTCGGAGAACAGGACCTGGTTTGGGTGAGTACGGCTCGGCCGGAATTTTTGCTGTTGTGCGCATCGTACTTGCTCGTTCGGTGTGCTGTACGGATCGGTCGGGAAACTGGCTTTCGCATGGCTTTTTTCCCGACCGAATGGTATTGGGTGCGCCTCCGACCGAGATCGGAATCGGCCCCAGAGTTTCCTCATCACCTGAACATCAAAGCTCAGCTAAGAGACATTTCATTTTTTCAGCCAGTCTGGTGCTTGGAATTCTGTGTGAAACTTGTGCGCAAGGTATTTCCATGCATCTAGTTTCAAACAAGATACTGGCCTAGTACAATTTTGAGAGCTATGCGTATTTGAAAAATATGTGTATTTTCAAAAACAAAAATTGTTGGATATTTTGCCACCTGAAAGAGCTGATAGCACATGTCTGTTGCATATCCATGGCCCTCTGTGTTATAGTTGAGTAGAACTGTGGCCCTGATAAAAGAAGTCAACCTCCTGTTCTGTGCTTTAGAGGTCTAAATAATCAACCCAGGTGTCAAACTGAAAAGCCATTTTAATCCCCCAATATTGTTAAAATGCCTTTACAGCTTGGTAAGGTATGAAAATTTGTCTTGTGGTCCTGTGATTGACACAAACACAGCCCCACACTTGGGAGAGAAACACACAAACTTCACGATTGACTGTTTGGTAGGAGCATTGAATTTCAACAATCTCAGATTGATGTAAATTAATTAAAAATGCTGGATTGCACAGTCCATTGGTGAATAAGAGATGGACAGTATTTGAGCTGCTCACACCAGAGGGATGTCACTTTTTGTGTCATAATGTTCTATGCACAGCACAGGTTTGTTTGTCAATACACGTACTTTCTATATATTTAGTCATCTCCAATTCAGTGAATATGGATGTATGGATACATTTAGAAACAGATTATACCTGGTTGTCTTTTCATCTGTCTAGCTTCACCTTCCTTGGCCCCGTCCGCCAGCGCTGGGACGCCCCGGTGTTGGGGCAGCCATGCGCTACAAATATATCTAACATAACATTACATAACATTTCCCGAAATGAGGACATAATAAAAGGATCATGGGGGTGATGGAATGATGGGCTGCATTATCTTAAATGTCCACCAGTGACAGTGTAGTTTAATCCTTACATTTAGAATGTGAAATTTAACTCTATTAAGCATTTTATATCACACATATCCCTTCTGTCCTTTTAGTGCATGCTAAATGTGAAACCTAAATGAGGAAACCTATGCATGCTGTGGGCAAAGAAAATCATGCACAACGACAAGAACAAGGCACATTGGATTGCAATTCCAGGTTCCTTTAGAGCTATAGAACAAAGATAGACTTGCTCAATGAAAGGATAGTTACTAAGGGCAAGAGATATGTGGCTACTGATGTCCTGGGTTTACTTGAACTGTCAGCTACGTCTGATGTAGTTGAGCATCATTAGTTATTTCATCTCTTGGAGGCTGTGGCTGGTGTAAAAGGAAAGGCCATAACCTGGATTCAGCTATTGCTGAAGGGAAGACAACAAAGGATGAGTATTGTCTACTTTCTGTCACATTACAATTTTCCTGATTGAGCCCTTCATGGATATATTTTATAACCTCTTACGCTTGATGTATATGTGAAGCAACTGACTGTAGTCGTCAGAAGGCAGAGGACAAGATGTATGCTGATGCCGCCAATCTAGCAGTACAATTATAGAGAGGTTTGAGACTGACCCAACATTTCCTGAAGAGTACCAAGGTGATGATGAGGGCTAGTATTCAGGCCATCAAGAGTGCTTTGACAAGTGTTTATGTCTGGCAACTCCATCTCACCCTTTTTTCATGGAATGAAGCCCAGTGCAAAGCAAGCACCCTAAAACAGAGCACAGAGAGAAATCTAGGCCCTTAATTGACAATTTCCTGTTTATTTGGTGACTGATATCTTTGGTGGTGAATCCTGTATCTTTCCATCTCATGATAGAAAATAAATCCTGCCATTCCTTCACATCCAGACCCATGGATACATTGTTAGTAGGCATTTGCAATTCCTCAGCTTAAGAACTCAATTTAGAGCACTGGGACTTCATTTAGGTGCTTGTAGTCATGATTGTTCCCATTGAACATTTTTCACATGGAAGTACTGCTGCACCAACATTGCTATGTGTGAGTAATACATATACATTTTTATTTCAGAAATGGCATTTGTTAGAACTGGGGGTCTCTAGTTGGCAGAGGTAGGTACCTTTGTCCAAATAGGGACCCCAGCTTCTAGTCAGGGTAAGGGGGATACACTACTAAAATAACCCCTGCTCACCCCCTTGGTAGCTTGGCACGAGCAGGCAGGCTTATCTCAGAGGCAGTGTGTAAAGCATTTGTGAACACATACAGTAATATAGTGACAACACTACAGATGGACACCACACAGGTTGTATATCAAAAATAAGTATTTTTTATATAGACTTAACACAAGACCACAAACGACAAAAAATCCACAATACATGACTGTTTAATTGGTAGAAAATAGCTCAGTTCAATAAAGATGGTAAATGCGACACTCAATGTTCAATATAGCTTTGAATGCGTAACGCGATACAAACAAAAGAGTTGCAGGGGAGGTGATGCGTCGGTTCCTTACACGCAAGAACGGTGATGCGTCGGTTCCTTGCTTCGGGGGAGGTGATGCGTCGGTTCCCTACTGCTGCGTAGGGGACGGTGATGCGTTGGTTCCTTACCGGAGAGGAGGTGATGTGTCGGTTCTTCACCGCGTGGGGAGGTGATGCGTCGGTTTCTTACTGCGCTTCTGTGGCGATGCGACCAGCAGCGCCATGATGCGATGACGATCCGGTGCAATTAAACAAGATGGCGTCTTTTCTCTCGGTGCGACACTCAGGGGGCGATGCGTGCACGCCCGACAGCCGTGGGGCGACTCGGTGAATCTTCTGAGCCGCGACAGGCCCTGCGACACGCTTCTCCGGTGATGCGACGGCGTCTGCTGAGACGGCGACACTCTTCTCCGGTGATGCGAGGCGCTTCGGCGATGCGATGGCGACAGCGGCGGCACGCTTTCTCGGTGATGCGATGACAGCGGCTGCGGCGGCGACACGCTTCTCCCTCTTGAGTCGCGCTTCCAGCTCCCAGCGATACGCAGTCTCTCAGAAGGCCCAACACAACAGCAGGCACTTCAAATTCCCAGCAAGGGAATTCAGGGGAGCTGGTTGGTGAAGTCTTGTGTCCCTGAGACTTCAGCAGGAGGCATGCTCAATCTTCAAGCCCTTGGAGATGTTCTGCAAGATGATGAAAGTAGCACAAAGTTACTTTCTCCTTTCTTTGGCAATCAGGCAACCACTGCAGGCCAATCCCTCAAACAGCACACAGCATAGGGATAGTCTCCTCCTTCAGCTTCTCTGGTTCCTCTCCTCAGCAAAGGTTCGTCTTGTTTGTTCCAGAAGTGATCTGAAGTTCTGGGGTCTGGGTCCCCCTTTTATACTCATATTCTCTTTGTTCTCTGAAGGCAGAGATGCCTTTTCCTAGTCCAAACCAGTTCTGGTCAGTTCTGGAGCACTTTGTTTACAGGACTCCTTCTTTCCTTTGGTAAAATGTTTGCGACCGCAAAATGGCATTTTGATATGTACCAAATACAAATCGCGATTTGGTGACACATTACGAATAATAATTTGGGTTTGCAAACTACATATGGAATCGGTATTTGGAAGGGGTGTGTTCAGGGAACCCCTTCCAAATAGTTCTTTGAAATGAGATGAATTGATGTTTTGCGACCAAAATCCAGTCACAAAACATAAATAGATTACTAACTACACAAATGTTGTGGTAACCCATTTGTATGGACCACTGCCTAGTCTTAAAAAACATGTTTGTAATCCTTTTCTTTTTTTAACCACATTCCTTTTGAGGAAAACGGAGTGCATTAAAAAAAAGATTTCTTTATTTATAAGGGATCACAGATATGGTGTCTGCTAACCCCAGCAGGCCATCATTTTTGTGATGCTAGCTAGTCGCAATGGGTCGCAATTTGTGACCTACATCATTAATATTCATTTAGTAGGTTAAACTGAAACTCACTACAATTTGGTATTTTGTGAATCTACCTATTAATATATAGATAAGTTTGTAAAATACCACACCAGACACAAAAATACTGGTCACAAACAGTGATCAGCATTTTGCAACCAGTGTTTAGTACATCTGACAGTTACTCTTTTACAAATTAAGTACTGCCCTCAGAAGAAGGTTATTGACCACAACTGCACTTCATAATCTGAATGTTTGTACCCTACATATTCTGGATATTATGAGAAATTGCAGGATTTTTATCTATAAAATTTTATGAAATACAATAAAAGAAATGTAATGCAAAATGTGGTTTGAGGGTATCTCACATGATTTTTTTCATATTAGTGCACACTTTGGGGTAGTAAATACTCGGGAGATACTGGCAGTACGCTTTTTCAAGCAAAACAAGTCTCTTGGTGAGATATTTTCTGTGCAAATAAGTCTCTTGAATGCAAAAATTAGACAAAATTGAATAAAGCAGAATTTCAAGTAATTTTGCAAATTTCACGCATTGTGAAAGTCAGGGATTTTGCAGATTCCACCAGTCTTATTTACATGTCTCATAGGCCTAGAAAATATGTCAGTGCCATAGTTAGGCTTTAAAGAATGGAGAACAAAATTGTCAATGCCATATGTATACTGTGATAGCCCTGTCTCCCTTGACAATGGCCCACACGCATTAACTGGAGGGTGTATCAAGATGTCAATTTGATTTCAAGTGCACTTCAGAGATATGTAGCAGTGACCAAGCCTCAGAGGAGGTGTGTTTCCGATTTCAAGATAAAAAAGTAGCTTCTTGGGACCAAATCTTGACAGTATTTGGAGCAAAGTCAGGAGTTCTCAATATTCTGATATTTGATATGCACCAAATCACCTAAAAATCCAGAATAATGTAAAAATGCTGATATGCAAATGTAGTTTAACAAGTTACAATTGATATGGCACCAGAAGAACGTGTTTTGCTTTGTATATATGAGATTTAGCATCGGGTTCTAGGATCCACAAGCTTGTAATGCAACTAGAAGGATGCATCACAATAAGCAAGCAATAATTAAATTAATGATGTAATCTATTCTGGGTGCACATCATTAACAGTTCAGAAAATGCAACACAGGATCCTTATAGATATGAAATTGTTCAGAGACAAGGTTGGCCGAGAATAACTTCTTGAAACTGAAAGCATCATTAAACTCAGCTAGTCAAAGATCAACATAGGCAGCTTGCTATCTAGCCATACACTACGAATATGTTGTGTTTGTTGCAATAAAAAGCTATGCTGAAATTCCTTGGGCTGGGAGTAGCAACGTTTTTTTTTTTTTTTACTTTTTATTCCGGAAGTAGGGCGGGCTTAAAACAAATCTAAATTTACCTTTGAATATTGTGATTGTTTTCATTTATCTAATAACAAAACCTTCATTATAAAAACACCTCTTAATAACTTTCCCAAAATATCAGAAAAAACGGACATTGTTCAAGCAACGTAGCAAGAAGCTATATTAAATCTGCTACTTTCGTTCAGATTTTAGCAAAGCTTGAGGCGTCTTTAAGACGCCAATTGAACCCTAGCATGCTTATGGTAAAGTGGCTATGGGAATTCTTGAATCAAAACAGTTGAGTGCTTTGGGCTTTTTGGACTGTTATAGGGATTCTGCACACACACAGAGCTATGCACAGGATAATAGGACCTCGGAATATAGTGGTGAGCCAAACATAAACCTTAGCACCTAAAACCCCAACCCAACTAGCCTTAGCGTCCCATTTGCAACAATGTACCAATGATTAGACAACCCAGAACACGGTATCTCTCTCTCTCTCAGGACTCGCAGTAGCAAGAACACCCTTTAGTCACTCACTCATACCTGTCCACAACAGGCGTAAGAAGAGACACAGTATAGGTTAAAATGTTTATTTCAACATACGTGCTCTAAGATACAGTACACGTGACAGTACTATCAGCATAATGCATAAGAATAATATAATCAGCATAGTTACAACTCCATAGAATACTAACGGGGAAAGCATTTCATAAAGCCGTGGATAGAAGGCTGAATGACCTTACCACCCTCCCCGTGCTAGTAGCTTTTGTATTATAAAAATAGAAGACCTCTGGGCTTTGACAAGCGAACCCCCATACCTCAGTCTCTAGATGCAAGAACTACATCAGCAGACAATCACAGCTCTTCTCCCTGGAAAGGTTTTCTTCAAGTCCCTCTCAAGAGGGAGGAACGCAATAATAATAGCCCACCAATTTCCCCATGGCAGCTGTACATAGTGTTATGTCTAGGTGCAAGGGACTGGCCATATCAGCAAGAACCAGGGACGTGTTTTTCGACCTTGTAACTGTTGTTCAGACTGAGCCCAAAGGGAACAGGAGAAAAGGTGAGAAACAGAAAATGCAGACAGTTGTAAAATAACTTGGCAGGAGCAGAGGGCGACAGAACAACGGCTAAGAGTTACGTGCGCAAAAGTCATCATGGCAGCCAGGCCTATGCCAACGTATCCAGGCAGGCCAGGAGGCCACAAACCACAAGACAGGACAGCACAGTTTCTGTGCTTGTTCTTGGTACCAAATGCCCCCATAGTCTCTACATGTTCATTATCTGAAAGAAACTGTTAGTGATAAGGCAATCTACTGACTGCAGAAGTTAATGGGAAATGCAGAGAGGGAGCATGCCAACTGCATAGATGAAATGCGGAGCAACCGTCATCTTGACTGTTTGTGCTCTGCCCCATGGAGAGACTTGGAGACCTCCCCAATTATGGAATTCTGTTTGCATCTGATGGATCAGTGTGACATATTTCTAATGTACAAAACTAAAGAGGGTAGTGATGTTTTAGATTGATCGCACTTCTAATCTGGTATGTGCTATTCTTTGTACAAAATTGGCAAAAAGTTATTTTTAGTGTGGTGCTGTATGGTACTAGTGCATCCTATTACCCTGTATAGAGGTCATAAATAACAAATATCCACAATTAGGATGTATCTAGCAGATATACATCTATTTATATTCATAAAATCTAGAAACCAAAGAACCAGGAAGGATATGTGAGAAGATTGCAGAGAGCAATCTTCTCACATATCCTTCCTGGTTCTTTGGTATACATCAAGAGGTTACTCATGACCTCTATATGTATGTAATTGCAGCCTTGAAGAAGTCACTTGCTGTGACGAAACACGTGTCGGCTGCTCCTCGAACTCAATACTAGCTGCATTGAAACACTTGGTTCCTTACTTGTCATTTATTGGGGGGCGAAACAGCATTTGTTTACTATTGGTCGAGTGCTGTGGCACATTAACTGTCTCATGACATATTGTAATGTACCAGCTTCTCGATATTGCTACCGACCAATAGGCCCAAATATTTAAGCTTTCCTAGCACCCATTTAAAAGGGAGTCCTGTCAATGAGGCCATTGTGGTCTGCCATGTCATTGGCATAGCTTCACACTTTGTTCAATTTATTTTGTAGCTCCAAAGGTGGAACATCTTGTGATCGTGTCCATGAGAGTGGCGACGGAGGTGTCTGGGGATGACAGGGCCAACAAAATGTCATCAGCATACAGCAATATCTATAAGTCCCCAACCCAGGGCCTTATCCCATGGATTGACTCATTGCTTCGAATGACAATTGACAATGGTTCCAACGCGATTATGAACAGGAGGGGAGACAAGGGGCATCCCTGTTGCCCGCTGACTGATGTGGATCATTCCTTTTGCCTGTTGACTGATGTGGATCAGTTCTGAAACGAACCTATTGCAACTGACCTGGACAGTGGAGCGTGTATAAAGGGAAATCCTCATTTTGAGAAGGTTGCTGGCAAAAACCATTCCTGTTTTTGCCACCAACCAAAAAACCATTCCTGTCATGACTCTGAACCGGCCCACTCCACTTAATCAAAGGCTTTCTACACATTGAGGGAAAGGGTCACCCTCTCTACCTCATCATTGAATGTTAACCAGAGAAGGTGCATGAGAGTCCGTAGATGATTTCCTGAATATCGTTCTGGAACAAATCCCACTAGATTTTTATGTATAAGAGAGGGGATCACTGTTCTTAGTCTGTTGGTGATGACTTTGTTTATAATCTTGATGTCACTATTCTGAAGTGAGATAGGTCTATAGTTTGTTTGACCCTCCCTGGTTTATGGATAAAGGCAATATGGGCTTTGTTAAATTCTTGTCTAAATTTACCTGACTCTGTGGCCTCTTGAAGAACTCCAGTCAGCAACGGGACAGTGAGACCCTATGTGATTTTGTAAAAGTACATGGAAAAATCCGTCTACGACCGGTGATGTATGGTTGACTTTGATTTTATTGCTTTGAAGATTTCTTTAGTCTCGATATCTCTTTTCAACATTTTCGACACCTCATGGGTGAGTTTTGGCATTAGCACGGCAGTGAAGAAAGCAGTTCACCTGCCCTGATATTGATATCTGCCTCAAACGTATCTAAAGATGGATAGAAGTATGCAAATTCCTTAGAAGTTGCAAGTGGGTCAGTCATCAGTGAACTCCTGAAATCTCGTAGGATTGGTATTGCAGACCTATTTTCTCCTTGTCTCAATTTTAAGGCAAGCAGTCTGACCGCTTTCTCACCATGCTCATAGTTATTGCTTTTTACCCTGTAAAGTGCCTTCTCTTCCATGGTGGAAAATAGTGTATTGCGGTTACATTTTTTCCTGGCTAGAGGCTGAAGTGTCGAATTCGAGTGGGTCCTCCTGTAATCCTGTTGTAGATCTGCTATCCAAGTTCCCAGATCAGTTTCCAGATCCAGCCACTGCTGGCTTGTTGATGCTCATTGTGTTGATGCATCTGTGATCATCCAGCCTTTAATATGTGCTTTTCCTGCCGCCCATAGGATTTGATGAAACTGGACCAAGACTAGATTTCTATCTAAATAATCCTGTGCCTGGGAGCACAGACTTCTTTTTTTCCTCTGTGTTAGAAATTGGGTTTCTGGTTGGCAGATGTATGCACCCTGCCCAAGCAGGAACCACAATGCTAGTGAGGGTAAATCACAAACACACCATAAATTAACCTGTGCTCACCCCCGGTAGCTTGGCACAGAGCAGTCAGCTTAACTTAAAAGGCAATCTGGAAAGCATTCATGCAACACTTTAAACAGTAACACAGTGAAAACACCACACAAAAAGATTCTATACCAGGATAGAATAATGGCTCTTAATTTACTAAATAAAACAGGATCAAAATGGCAAAAATCCAATAAGTAGAAATTGAGATATGAATTTTTAAATAATAAACTGTAAAATAGCGCTTAGAAGCAATAAGTGCTTATGTGGGTTATCTGGTCGAGCTGGACAGGGACAAAGTCAAGAGTTCCAGCCGACCACGATGGAGCGTGGGCCAGATACAGGGATCCAGTGAAGCCCACCGAACTATATCCTGATTGCCTCGACAAAGATGCGGGGTGCAGCTGAGCAATGCGTTTGTGTTCCCTGCACAGTTGGGGTGATGCGTCGATTTTCTCCACGCAACGTCGGTGATGCATCGGTTCCGAGAGCGATGCACCGGTTCTGAGATGTGGTGGTTCCGATGGCAATGCGCCGGGTTTCCCCGTGCAGTAGAGACAATGCGTCAACCTTCTCCACGCATTGACAGCGATGCGTTGGTTCCAGAGCGACGGTTCTGAAGGTGATGCGTTGGTTCCGAGTGCGATGCCCCGCTCTTGTTCACGTAACAGAGATGTTGCATCAGGTCCGCTGGGGCAAAGCACGTTCCAAGTGTCCAGGACTGGGGTGGCACCACTTGTCAGGGCAGACTCACAAATGGCAGAGTCCAGGTGTAGGAACAGGATGATTGGAACTCGGTTATGTCCCTGAGACTTCAGATCAGGAGGTCAATCAGGTAGCTCTGGGTTCTGGGTTGGAGAGATGCATGTCCAGTCCTTCTTACTTCCAGGCAAGAGGGCAGCAGGCAGCAGGTTAGCACAGCAAAGCAGGAGTCTGGCAGAGTAGCAATCCAGTAGAGTGGCAGTCTTTTTAGCAGCACAGCAGTCCTTCTTCCTGGCTGAGTATCCACAGGTCCAGAAATGTACTGAAGTGATAGTGTCAGAGCTCCAGCACATATACCCTGTTATGTATTTGAAGTGAAAGAAACTTCAAAGAAGGGTCTTTGAATTCACAATTGTCCTCCCTCCCTGCCCTGGCTCTAGACTGACTACGGGGGGTATGCAGCCCTTTGTGTGTGGACAGGACCCAGGCTATTCAGGTGTAAGAGTGAGGCTGTGACCAGCTCCTCACTTCCATCTCCTAGGATGGCACAGCAAGTGACACCTAAGCTCCCTTTCAATGTGGCTGTGATAGGGAATAGCCGAGCTGTCACCCAATGCAGACATGCAACCAGAGACAGGCTGTATGCAGACAGGGATATTAGCAGAAAAAAGCCAACTTTCTAAAAGTGGCATTTTCAAAATTGTAACAATAAATCAGACTTTGCCATTAAAGAGGATTTGTCTTTACAATTCCATAGGTACTAAACATGACAGATCTACCTCCACTCAATTAGGAATTACAGCTCACTAAATGTATTAAGGAATCCCCAATGTTATCCTATAACACGGGCAGGTCTCACATTAGTGAAAATCTATTTTGGGAGTTTTTCACTACCAGGACATGTAAAACTGATAAGTGCATGTCCTACCTTTTAATTACACAGCACTCTGCCTATTGGGCTACCTAGGGACTCCCTTAGGGGTGATATATGTAATAAAAGGGGAGTTTGAGGCTTGGCAAGGGGTTTTAAATGCAAGACAATGTACACTACACACACAGGCTCTGAAGTGGCCGGCCTGAGACATGTTTAAAGGGCTACTTAGGTGGGTGGCACAATAAGTGCTGCCGGTCCACTAGTAGCATATAATTTTCAGGCCCTGGGTACACATAGTGCACTTTACTAGGAACTTATAAATAAATTGACTATGCCAATTGTGGATAAACCAATGTTACCATGTTTTAGGGAGAGAGCTCAAGCACTTAACACTAGTTAGCAGTGATAAAGTGCACAGAGTACTAAAACCAACAAAAATGAATTTAGCAAAAAAGGAAGGAGGAAGGTAAAAAGTTTGGGGGGACCCTGCAGATAGGGCCATTTCCAACAGTCTGTTTGATGGTAAAGGAGTAAGATCACTCACCTTGTTCTAGATTTTGAAACAGTGATACAAATGTCCACAAGAAGCATGATTGGGGAGTGGCCAGATAAACCTGCAGTTCCTCTCACTGGGTTATACCTTGAGTAGTAATTTATTGTTAACCAGAAAAAAAATCAATTCTAATTTCCTTACCATGCAGGCATGAAAAAAATGTATAATCCCATTCCACTGGGTGCTGAAGATGCAGAGGGTTGACTAGACCATGGGCAGCAATCAGATCCTTGAGAATGTATCTATTGGTTTATGGTCAAGGTCCGGCCTGCCCAGTCAGTGTTCCAGTCACCTCCAATCAGAACTTGAGCGTGGCGAAACTTTGTACACTCTTGTAAGCATTGGGTACATAAACTGATCCCACCACAAGGATATGTTTCTGAATCCAGAGTCCTGCAAACATGAAACTCCCCTCTGAATCTATCCACATCTGAAATATCCTGGGTTTGAATCCTTTATGGAGGAGGACAGTGACTTCTCTGTTCCTGTCGGTAGTCTCAGGACCATCCTCCCTTCGATCCCGCTTCTGATTGTAAGAAGATGAAATGACCCGACCAAAGCAAGTCCCCTTTAAATTTTGCGGTCTCCACTGCCAGACTCTTGAATGAGGACAATGTCCAGGCCAAGGAAGGTAAAGAACATCAGAATCTTTTTAGACCAGATGGACAGGGTTCTCTTTGTAGTCTGTATCCATGTTGTCCAATCTGATTGGCCAGACATCTCTGTAGTGAGTTATCTAGGTTGTGTATCCTAAAAATCTAGCTAGTTGAACTTTACACTTCAAACCTAACACTTTGAACAGAAACTAGCTGCTGAATGCAGAAGTAGGTCACTGTAGTACTAAGCCGCTAATAAGAATTAACTCTTTAATGTCCATATGAGTTCTTTATTGTAGTAACACAAATGGGGCAATCATTTATGTGCTTTTATAGTTTAAAGTAAAATCGTGATTTATCTATGTTTGGCTGATGGGCTTTGACCACTGGTTTATCACGAGATATATGTATATGCCTCAGAGGAAGTGAGCCATGTCAATATTGAGATGGCTGGTCAGTAATGGTGTCACGGTCCTGAGAGTCACGAACTTCCAACAGTGGGGGTGAGCTCATATTTATTGTGCAGTCCCCTAAACTAGACAGGAATAGTTCCAGCTCTCCCGGGTTGTAAAAGTCATGTGTTTTACCGTCCATGGTGATTATCATAGTTGCTGTTTCGAAGAGGCCATACTGTATGTGAATTTTTTTCAGCTGTGGGCAGAGCGGCAGGAATTTTTTCCTGGTGACTTTCATTTCATCAGATTAATCTGCCACAATGGATACTATGCAGTCTCTGTAATCGAAGGGGCCATGCTTCTTAAAGGCCTGGAGTATTTGTTGCACAAGTTGATAGCGCAAAAAGCATAAAATGACTGTTGTGCTACGGGCTCTGTTCTCCGTTTCCTAGAAACAAGTTTGTGTGCTTACCAAAAATTCCAGTGCTTGAAGGAATTCAAGGTCTGTTAGTTCAGGAAGTGGTTTGGCTAGAAACCATATTAAGTCTGCATTGAGATCTAGGTCAGGAAGCCCAAATATTTGAATGTTATTTTGACTGCTTCTGTCCTGTAGGTTTGTAACTTTTTTTTTAAGATGCTGAGATTGCTCAAGCAGTGCAGCGCAGCAAGTCCCATTGCTGCACTGCATGGCAGGGAAAGGGCAGAAATTTACCATATTGAAGGCAATACAGTGCATTCCTGTCCTTCCCTTGCGCCCTTTTGGCTGCCTAACGCCAATGCAGGCACTCTTGCACCATGGTGCAAGGGTGCCTGTGTTGCATACAGGATTTTTTTTATGCAGGAAAGGGCCCCTTCCTGCACAAAAGCAAATCTTGTAGGCATATTCCTCTTTCTATGTTCTGCAGCACACATAGAAAGAGGAAGAAACGATGAGAAATAGAGATATTTCTCCTCGTTACTCTTCCTCTGGAAAGGAGTAAATTTTTGGTGCATTCCTAGGTGTACCAGCACTGAACTAAAAACCATAGGAGTTGCATGGGAACACCCACGCAATGCCCATGGAACACTTTCCCAGAGTAGATAAACGCAATGTTGCGATTTGGGCTGTGTTGTGTTACTCCAGATTTATGATGCCACTCAGGGCCACGCAAAGTGGCTTTGCGTGGCTTCATAAATCTTACTTAAGATTTGGGTCGCACATCTACCACCTTGCGTGGTGCAAATGTAATGCAAACGTACTCATAATTAGGCCCTTAAATCACTTGTGATGCAAACCACTGCCACTTGTGTTTAGCTCGTTGGTATTCTTCCCATGCTCCCACATGGGGGGTATATTTATTAAAAAGTCACACAGCGCAGTAAGCCACCTTGCTGCACTGCATGACAGGGAAAGAGCAGGAATGAACATTATTTAACATAATACAGTGCATTCCTGTCTTTTACCAGTGCTTGCGTACAATGTGCTGCCTAGTGACAACACAGGCACCCTTGCACCATGGTGCAAGGGTGCCTGTGTTGTAAGCAGGATTGTTTTTGTGCAGGAAGGGACACCTTCCTACACAAAAACAACCCCCTGAGGTTTTTTCCTCTTTCTATGTGTGCTGCAGAATGTAGCACACATAGAAAGAGGAATAATCAAGGAGAAATAAAGATATTTCTCCACATTACACCTCCCCTTGGGATGCGTAGCATTTTGACTCATTCCCAGGTCTACCATGAATGGTAAATCTGGGAATGCACCAAAATCCATGGGTGTTGTGTGGGAACAACCACGCACCACCCATGGAATGCCCCCCTGGGACGGAGTAACACAATGCCGTGATTTGCACTGCATTGTGTTACTCTAAATTTATTAAGCCACTCAGGGCCACGCAAGGGGGCCTTGCAAGGCTTGATAAATCTAACTTATAGTTTGCATCACTCTTGAGCCCCATTGCGTGGTGCAAGGACAAAACAACTCATTTGCAAATATGTCCCAGGATTTTACCCAAAGTCTCAATTACAGCACATGGCATAATGGCATAATCTTATGTATTTCATGTAACAATAGAATGGTGAAAAGTCTAAAGGCCTCTAAAGTATCTTTTTTTATTTTTTTTATTTTTATTCCTCATATATGACAAAGGCTTGGCCACAGCTTGGGAGAGGAACCTGGATTCCTGAATTCTGAGCGCCGCATCCCTCCATACTCCCGCCGTTCTTAAACAGCATTTTTGCCACTGGTTGTTGAAGCTGATCTTAGTGGTTTCCCACTAATCACCTCAACCAGTTGAGCTTGTCTTAATCCTTGGACTTTATTGTACCAGGATACAACTATCTGCTTCAGCCAACCCACATATATTAATTTCCCCTATTAATCTGGAGATCTACCTTTAAGAAACTGTCCCACATTTTCTCTCTTCTGGTCGAACTTGATTGACAATCCAATCTTGCAACACGTCTAGCAAAACTTAGCCACCCCTGACAAGTAGGTGGTTGTTCAGAGACCCAATTTTTGCATATTTCCCTACGTGCAATAGCAATTAGTTTGAACAGTAAAGAAGATTTAATTTCCCCCAAACCAGGTGTAGTTGCACTTACTACCTCAAAAATATTTAGGGATAGGCTTACCTCAATGTTGACCCCCATGGATGCTCGCCATGGCAGTTCTATTTATTCGCATTAAACTGGCTCTGTGGAACGCTGGTCAAACATTTGAATTCGTTTTATTGAAAAATTGTTTTCAATAAAACGAATTCAACGTTTGACCAGCGTTCACAGAACCAGCTAATGCGGAAAGTACGATGAAGATATGTTCATGAAGACAACAGCAAGTGAGGTTATAAACAGGAGCGAATAAATAGAACTGTCATGGCGAGCATCCATTAACATCGCTAATTCAAACATCAAGCTGTAAACAAACCGGCGCCCACGGTCACGTTAAACATAACGATAAAAGAAGGGAAGCCTGTTGGATTAAAAGAAATCTGCTTTTACGAGAATACAACCCAACAATATTCCCCCTAATCCTTGGAGGGATGCCCAAGATCTACTGAAGAATCCAGTCACAGCCCTGAAGAATGTCCCCGTAAATAGAGTTGGGACTTGAAACGCGTTGGCACTCTTTGTACCATCAGGGGAAGATTTTAAATAAGTATATGTGTAACAACTTAGGGAAATATATGTATTAAATGCTTTAAACCTTTGTTACCTTAAATGCGCTTGTTCCCCGTTGAGTGGTAACCCCAGTGTTCCTTGTAAATCAGATTTGTGGGTTACCTGTCTTTTCTGTTTTAGGACTGGAAATTACTTGAAGTTATTGTTATTTGTTATTTGTCACTATGCTTCAATTATGTTTGTTTTGATGTTATGTTAATGTTATATGTATCTGACATCTGTCTTTGAGGATTTAAAAACAAAATGATTTAAAAATTAATAATTAAATGAAATAGACCAATTGACTTGCGTATTTGGTCTGAGTCTGCATAAAAGTTAGCAGCCCAAAATTGGTCAGCTAGATGTTTTGAATTTTTTTTTAATTTACTGGCCCAATCTAGCTGTGTGGGATAGGGCCCACCCCTTGCATTACTAACTTTTAGAAAGTGGGCATTTTCTTTCTTTACCATCCTGTGCGTATGCCTGCCTGTGGATTACTTCTGCATTCACTGTAGACAGTCAGGTAAAGGGAGCAAGGGGGAGCCTGTATATCCTGATTGCCCATCACCAGGCTGATGGGCCTTCCTGAGCTAGAGTGGTGGGAGGAGTTGTCCCTGTAGTGTGTCTGGAGCCAGGTGAGGGCAAGGCAGGATCTGCGCACTACAATGACTATCCTTTGAAATAGACCTACTTCAAAGGTAGAAAGGGGTATAAGTTTTGGACCTGTAACACCCCTTTTTTTAGAACATTTCTAGATCAAGAGGAGATTCTGCCAAGAAGAGAGGCTGGAAAAGCTGTAGGTGGAGAACTGCCACTTTGCTTGTTGCTTTGTTGTGCTGGCCTGATGCTTGCTGCTTCTGTCTTGGGCAGAGTAAGGACTGGACTATACTTTCTTATACTGCTTATCAAGGTTCTCCAAGGGCTTGTGTGTGTTTGCCTCCTGTCGGACATCTTAGGCTCATCAAAGACTTCATCTGCAGCTCCCCTGAACTCCTCTGCTGGGAGTTCTAACATGCCAAGTGGTGCCACCTCTAGTTCTGGGCCCTTGGAGGTCGCTTTGCTGTAAAAAGAAAAGGAAAATCCACCCATCACCCTCCCAGTGCCGTTTTTCCCACCCCAAGCTTGCTGTGTGGTTAAAAAATTAACAGATCGCCGCGGTGCGGCTGAAAAATCAACAGCGTGCCAGTTCGCGGTCCAAAGAACCGCCGCAGCCCGTGTCTAGAGCACCGATTCTCTGACGTCCGAGACCCCTGCTCTGACTTCGACGCAAGCCCTGCTATGAGGCTGAAGGAATCAATGCATCACCTGTCTGCAGCAGTGGAAATCGATGTAGAGCCTGTTTCATCACTGCATCGACCCGTATCGCCTGGATTATCTCATTCATCACGACTGTGCGCCAAGGCTCCGACATAT
Source organism: Calotriton arnoldi (assembly GCA_963921515.1). Classification (NCBI taxonomy): domain Eukaryota; kingdom Metazoa; phylum Chordata; class Amphibia; order Caudata; family Salamandridae; genus Calotriton; species Calotriton arnoldi. Next base: position 138,288 of record CAWUFW010019751.1, on the reverse strand, counting down.
CACCCCGCAGACCGGAACAGTCTTTGTATTTTGACACGTAGCTTCTCCTCACAGTAAGGAATCTTTTGCTTGCAGCAGAACTGAGGCCACTCTTTCCCTGGGACTCCAGAACTGAAGCATCACTGTATTTTCCGATGCTGCTCTCCTATATGGCTGTTTTTCAACTTGGATTCTGCAGCATCAAAGGTAATTTGTGCTTAAATCAACACATTCATAAGTTCTATGGACAATCTTCTTAAACCTTTAAAAAGAGATATCTTTGCTTATCTATGTTGGATTTTTGTTGTTTTGGTCTTGTTTGGTTTAGATAAAAATGTGTTATTTTTCTAAACTGATGTGGTGTCCATTTGTAGTGTTTTCACTGTGTTACTGTGTGTTTTATGTACAAATTCTTTACACATTGCCTCTGAGATAGGCCTGACTGCTTGTGCCAAGCTACCAAGGGGGCGAGGAGGTTTTATCTTGGATGTGTAACTCCCTTACCCTGACTAGAAGGACGAGTCCCTATTTGGCAGGGTGCATGCCACTGCCAAATAGAGACCCGCATTTCGAACAGATTGATAAAAATCCTTGCTTGGTAATAGTCATAGCACAAGCGGTAAAATGGATCTGATACCAATGCTTCCTTGTGTTTGTTAGGCCAGGAGAGAAAAAAAATGAAAAGAGGTAATAGGAGTTACTACCAGTCTGATCAGAATCATGAGTCCTGTGGCAAAACTGTGTGTCCAGTGCATTTCCCGGGAGACTCTGCATGCCAAAAGTAGTCGAAATCTCCACTTGAAATACCTGTGGGTGTGGGGTGAATGAGAAATATATAAATCCACCCTAGTAATTCCTCATTTTTAAGGGGACCTTAAGGTTCCAAAACATAATAATTAGTAACCCTGACTCCAGGAGGGAGCGGGAAGGCTACGGAAAATACTCTGCACCACTTGTAACTGGCTCCTATGTAGCGGGCAATGGATAGCTGAAAAGAAGACGCAGGGAACACACAGAAGAGATGCACGAGATCCCAACAGCACGAGATCCCAACACACCCCCCTTCCATCACAAGGGAAAACAACAAAGTAATGAAAACATACCTGACATGAATGACAAAAAAAAACAAAAGAAAACAGAAGCCAACATAATTTGCAATGATGACAAGATCGACAAAATGTACAGAGCAAAGTTCAATACCTAACATAGTCTTGAAATCTGGTGGGAGCAGCCCTTGTTCTAGAGGAGCATTCCCGGGGAACAATCTCCCTGACAGGAATGGGTAACCTCGGACTTCCCCCCACTGGAGGCACACCCGTGAAAGGTGTATGGACCCCAAATTTTCCTCTTACATACTCAGCTTTTGACTCCGGCACCACAGAGATAGCACATTTGTTCCAGATCTTACCATTTTCCAATACTACCACATGGTCTCTCACCTCCCTCACTCTAACTGGAGTGGAAAACTGAGAGGATCTCTTACGAACCAGAACAGGTTTCTTCAACCTCACCCAGTCCCCTACACGCACTGGGAATACCCTAACCCAATCAGATGTATACCTGGATTGAGCAGTGGCCCTGACATCAGCCACCCTGCCCAGCTTCTGCAGATCAACTTCTTTCCTTGACATCCAGTCCTTATTCAGCTTGGAACCAGCCACCCTACCCCTTAGCAAGGTGAAAGGAGACATGCCAGTACTCGCGTGAGGGGTGGTTCTCATTGCCCACAACATGTCAGAGATCGCCACCTTCCAGTGCAATCCATTGATAAAAGCCAACTGTAGCTGATCCTTGATAATGCGATTCAGGCGCTCAACCAGACCGTTGCTGCAGGGATGATAAAGGGAGGTGAGGATATGCTTGATGCCATGCTCCTTCAGGAATTCCTGCATCTCCACGGATACCAACTGGGTGCCGTTGTCAGTCACCAACTCTTCCGGGAACCCTTCCCGAAGAAAGACATCCCTGAAAAAGTTGATGATGGTTGCAGAATTGACCCCATCCACAAACCTCACCTCAGGCCATTTAGACATATAGTCAATCAACACCAAGGCATATTTGGGAGAGCTACCCGTCACACCAAAAGGGCCGGCCACATCAAAAGCCAACTTGCACCAAGGTGAGTTCTTTACAGCAATGGGATTGATGGGAGAAGGATAGGTTACTTGGGTTTTGTCACTCAAAACACATGCACCACAATCACGAACACAATGTTCAATGGACCTGTCCACACCCGGCCACCAGAAGTCCTCTCTAACCCTTCACTTCATGGCACGAATGCCCAGATGACCTATATGAGCCAGATCCAAAACCTTCTTGCGCATAGTCACAGGCACAACCAATAAACCCCCCCTCAGCAGAATCCCATCCACAAGAGACAATTCATCGCATACTCTTTTGAAAGGAATCAGTTCAGGAGCTAGATTCACATTGTTGGGCCAGCCGTGAACCACAAAGTCCATTACCCTAGTGATCTCCACATCCTCAGATAAAGCCAGCTTCCAATCAATTTCAGAGAGAGCAACTCCAACAGTGTCAGCTACCATACCAACAGCACACACCATTTCCAGGTCCTCACCCACAGTGTCGACAGCAACCTCAGTGAGGGGTAACCTGGACAGGCAATCGGCCACGTGATTCTTCACACCAGCCACATACTCCAGACGATAGTTAAACTCATTCAGTCTGTACTGCCACTTGGCTATGCGTGGAGTGGCCCTGCCACCCCCCTTGGTGGTAAAAAGATACACCAATGGTTTATGGTCGGTTCTCAGAACAAATTCGTTCCCCCACAAAAAGTTCCGGAAATACTGTACACCCCACCACAAGGCTAGGGCCTCCTTCTCGATCGTAGAGTAAGTGTTCTCTGCCCCCGAAGCAAAAGACAATGGTCTCCTCCCTATTGTCACATCTCTTCTGCATAAGAACAGCTCCTAAACCCACATTGCTGGCATCAGTAGTAACAATGCAGCGATCATTGATGTTAAACAACTTAAGTGGGCGTACTTGTACAATTGCCTCCTTAAGGAGCTTGAAGTCGCGACTACACTCGTCTGACCACACATACTTTGCATTCGCGCAAACACACCGTCCTGTCAGAGAAGTTGGCCACAAATTTTGCATAGTATTCAACCAGCCCTAGAAAGCAACGAAGCAGGTCCTTATTCTGTGGTTCAGGTGCATTTTGGATGGCATCTAAAAGCTTTACCTTGGGTTCAACCCCGCTCCCGGAAATGTGGTGCCCCAGATAGTCTACGCCTTCTTGAAGAAACTTGCACTTATCTTTCCTCAGCGTTAACCCACTAGACTTGACAATCTCCAACACTTGCTTGACTCTGGTGTTGTGCTCTAACTCGGTTTTGCCATGAATTAGGATGTTGTCTTGAAAAAACACGACTCCTGAAGTGCTCTTGAACAGATTTCCCATGAGGCGCTGAAACACTGCAGAGGCCGATGCCAAACCAAACGGCATGCGTACATAGCGAAACACACCTTCGGGTGTCACAAAGGACGTGAGGTGTCTTGAGTCCTTGCACAGTTCCACCTGTTGGTAAGCAGAGGAAATGTCAAGTGAGGAATAGTACTTTGCACCCTCCAAGGTTGCTAGCATCTCGTTGATGTTGGGCAGAGGCTGGCGGTCCACCCAAATGCAAGCGTTTAGGTCGCGTAAGTCCGCACACATTCTGAGAGACTTGTCCGCCTTGCGCGCCAAAACTATGGGGGACAGCCATTCGGACCACTCAATGGGCTCGATTACACCCATGGTGCACAAACGCTCGAGTTCCTCCCTGAGTTCACCACGTAAACTCAATGGTACCTTGCGCACCTTGTGCGCAACAGCCTTTGCACCTTCCTTAAGAACAATGCGGTGTTGAAAACCCTTCAATTCTCCCAACTCACCACTAAAAATTTCAGGATACCTTTGGATCCAGTCATCATCGGATAACCGTCCCACAGTGACTGTATGCACAGGGGTGGCAGGGGAAAAACTACAGTAAAACTGTCTAGCTTCATGTTTTGACAAAACTATATCCGGATGGTTGGGATCCAGAATGCCCATGGAACGCTTCCCTTGCTCAGAGTAAAACAACGCAGCAATTGCGCTGCGTTGCTTTAATAAAGAGGTAAGGAGCTACTCAGGGCCACGCCAACTGGCCTTGTGTGTCTTTAGAACTCTAATTTAAGTTTTGCGTCGTACATGTACCACATTGCGTGGTGCAACGCGATGCAAACCGCTCGTAAATAGGCCTCTCTCTGTACAGGCTTGCCATCATAGATTAAGGAAACGCTGTTGTTGTATTATACCACGAGTCACGGAATAAATAGAGCAGGAACCAGTCATAACAGCAATAATCCTGTTTAAGTGTTTGCGAATAAAATCTCAAGCCTTGTGAATGCAGTGATAAGTGATTTCTCAATAGCTGATTGCCTTTTTACATGGTGTTAAATTGATTCACAATACCAGCAGCAGAGCAGAAAATAGTAATTATTATACTGTGCTTGAGATTTAATTAAATTATATTAACATTAACAAAAGGTATAGAAGGTGTAAAGCGATGTATAAAAGGCATACACAAGTAATGGTACAACGATATATTGAAATAAATGCGGAGATGAAAAAAAATACTGTCCCCCCTTCCTTTGTATAAGAGAATAATACATTCTAATTTGAATAATAATTACTGGCCCAAGCCAATTAAAATATGGCACAAAGCCCGCCATTCCGCATTCCCACAAGAGCATCGTATTGTAAAGAATTACATTATTTTTCAGACCCACAAAGCACAGATTTGCATAGTTACACGAGGCACATCTCACACATTTGTTCTTATGACCCACGTGGATTCGGGCCACCTGCGGGCACAATAAAGCTTTCAGAATCAGTCCAACAATTTTCATATCAATTTATGACAAAACTATGAACATTACAGCCTTGTATGAGGTATTAAGCAATATAATAATCAAGTTTATCGTTGCACTGACAAAGTCAATAGGCTTGTATATGGATAATCAATGCACACAGAGACCCACTTGTATGCACACATAAGCAGATAAACAAGGCTTGCACTGCAAAGAAAGTACTACTAAAGAGTGAAACAAAACCAAATGATAAGGAAAGAAGCAACTTACTTTGATCCAAATCTCCCCCAACTACAAATGAAAACACAGAATTAAGGGAGTTCTGCTTCAGAATGATTAACAAGGACTATGTAAATATTTAATGAGAAATGTTTCAAACTTATTTTCTACTGTCAGAAAAGGGAAGATGAATAAAATTGTGCTGAATCTAAATTGCAATTGTCATACCAATTATTTTGTATGTATTGAGTAAACATATACAAACAGAGCTAATCTGCAATAACAAAAGTAGGAGAGGCAATGAAAAGGAATGGGTTTCCCTCCCTATAGATCAAGTAATTGGTTGCATTTATCCCTGTATAGAACACAATTCATTAAACCTTCATACATAGCTCCTACAAAGCCACATGAATAAAAAGGTACATGAAGGCAAACAGTAATATTGACATATATACATATTGACCAAAAGGCATACAGGAACACATGCACATTGACTAACACTCATACAGGTACACGTGAAGCCTCACTGGCCACCCTAAAGACATCCATAAAAGATAAACAGGCCTCTAAGAACCCATACTCTGAGCAAAATATACAGAGATATGCATGCACATGGACAAATGCATACTGTGAAAGACAGCACAACTCTAGATGTATAATTAAAGCTGCAGAGACAGCTGAATGAGTACAGATCAGAGAAAAGGAGGGGCACAGGAATGGGTGTACAGACATATAACACTGCTCCAGGCATCTAAGCTCACACAGACCAACACACCTGTGGAATCTTATGCTTACAGAGTACCAGCAATACAGTCATCAATGCCCACAGACCAGCCGACATACAGACACACATATGCATAGACAACCAGGCATAAGACCAAAAACTTTCAGTTTCCTCAGCACTCAGAACACAAGGCGTGTAGGTACAAATGTAAGAAGACAAACAGACATACATGAGTACCAAAATAACAGACACATTGCCACACAGAGACACACACACGCGCACACACACATACACATGTATGTAGACACACGCAAACATACAGAAAAAGTTAGACATATACATTCATCTATAACACAAACACATCGAAACACGTCAAAACTCACATAAAAGCTTGTGCAAAATGTGTGACTAAAGCCACAGGAAAATTCACATAAAACTTGTACAAAATGTGGGATAGACGAATGGACATATTCTTCATTTGACTGAGGCTGGATTCACGAACAGAATTATAATTAATAGTGGGAACGTGAAATATTATTTGTCACTGCAGAACAAATTAACATTTAGGGGCCGATTACGATGCGGCCCCGAAATGCACCGACCAACGGCCAGAGCCTTCCCGGGCCCCATCTCGGTTTACTTTCCGACCGCCTCATTGGAACCCTGTTGGAAATCGCGTTTGGAGGCGTGTTTATTATTCAAGAAACCACATAGTTGGTTTCCATGATGTTGGCAATTCCATTTATATTTGGTTTCCGCCTCTCAAAGTGTTCTCTATGTTGGAGTTTTGAAATATCATGGATGAAAAAAGGAAACTTCAAACACAACATAATCAAATGTGGCCCATTTGGCTTCCCGAGCTACAGTTAGTCTTGATCAAAATTGCGATTATTTGAATGCAAAAGATAACATATGCCTATTACTGTACATGCATGATATAGAGGAAGATGGATAACATACCTCACAGCAACCCATTCATCCCCTCCACTTTTCATTAGAAAGCACTCAATTTACTAGCTTTCAGCTATCATTCAGCCAGTCCATTATAAGGTTCATCAACTCTACCTTTTGAACTGTTCCATAAACACATTAAACCAATAAAAAAATGAAATAAAAAAAAAATGAACTGAGAGATTAATAAATAGTAAACCGGTGAGAGTCTAATATCACATAAGGTGCAGGGTTGGGGTCAGAAACAGGGATCAGTTGCTAAGGGACAATGTTAAAGTGCTAAATTCTAACAGCTGACCCAATGACAGCATAAGTTATGTAGGAAATCTATTCATGGCTTGGCATCTTTTAAGCTTAGTGAACTGATACAGCCAATAAGATTGAATGGCTAAAACCATTAAAGATACATTGGGTAGGTGTGAGAAGTTGGCCTGGTATATGCTGTCCACTAATAAAAGTGGGCACCTTGTACCAGTCAAAACAACCCTTATGATGTATGAGGTCAAAGATAACCTTTATTGAAAGCTGTCCTAGTGGTAGCTATGGAGAGCAGCCTTCAGGCTAAGTCTTGAAGGAATGTTAAGCACCTTGTTTTACCAGAATGCAACCTTAGAGTATTGGTTAAATGAAAGGGAAACCACACAGTAGTTATAAAAATATGTATTTAATATATATAACACTCTCTAGTATCCTCTACATGAGGATAGAACACAAATCAAATAATACAGTTGCAAAGAATCAGACGTAAGTAGCACAATTCACAGTGGGCTCCCGGGGTAGACCAAACCATATACCGATAAGTGGTATAAGAACCACGACTCGGGACTAGACCTAGTCTAGAAGGTGTAGAATCGCTGGGACCCCAAGGAACCACCCAAGGTGAGTGAGTAGGGACCCCACGGAGGACGGGTGCAGTGTGGGAACACGACCACGTGCTCCGTACAATTCAATGGGAAAGTCGCGGTTGGAAAATCAGAGATTAAGGACCCTTCCCAGCAGATTACGAAGACAACCCTTGGAACTTAAGAGTTTGGAGGGCCACCCCACCAGTGGATACCTTTGTACCAGAGTTACCTATCCCAGAGGAGCCGGGTGCATAGGTGCGAAGTGGCATCAGAAACCCTTGTCGTTCTCTATGGATGTCGACAAAGAAATGCTGCTGCTGGAAGAAAGAAAAGTGTCCGGTGGAATCCAAACGTGGATTCTAGATGAGAAGAACCTGAAAGCAGAGGGGACAGAGACTGGGTCACTCTGGAGTGACCACGGGTTCGGCAGACGAATGCCCATCGATGTTGGGTGCTTCAGGTGCATTGACAGTGAGCTTGACTCTTCAGCTGCGAGGACCCAGAGATGTCTAGGATGACCAGGAGCTGAAGGCGAGCTGTCCCACGAAGGATGTCGAGTGCTGAGGGGTCGGTGTCTGGCGGGAGCACCAATCAAGCCTTGGCAGCGGCAACAACGTAGATGGTCAAATTCGGTGTTGATCTGGCCCAGAAAGGACCAGTGGACTCACCACAGCAAGGGAAGTCAGGGCAGGCCTGGGGCAACCACGGGAGCCCAAATAAAGCACAGTTGACCCTCAAATGGACCCACAGGCTGAAGGCACAGAAGTCGCAAGGGGACCTCAGGCTGTTTCACAGGATACCAGCTAGCAGGGCACAGAGTGTGAGGATGCCAGAGTCCTTATCAGAAAAGATGCGTTCGGGTCAGGGCTACAATTGGCCCAATGCATGGACATATTGCATGACAACAAGCATGTGCAGCTGCAAATGGGCGCGGTGCACAGGAGTACGGGTATATGGTTGCCACAAGGGATATCTGCCTCAAACTCGGTAAGAGGGCAGCTCAACCTCGGAGACTTTCAGAAACCCACCTCCTGTGTTGCTGGAGCCTTCGGAGTCTGCAGGAGCTCAGGGTAAGCAAACTGGTCATATGCATTATGGTGCCTCCGTTGGCAGGGGAGTGACTCCTTCACTCCAAGGGAGATTCTTCTGTTGTCTTGGAGGTCCGCAGGGTCCTGCACGGAGCCTGGATGGATCACGGACAGTGGCGAGACTAGGGACGGCAAGGGAAGACAAAGTTGAGCCCAAGGGAGGTCCGGCGAAGTCCAGCGTGTCCAGTAGGTCGAAGTATAGTGGTATCTTCTTGCAGAATCTTGTCCACGTAAAATCTAATGTCCTGTAGCCAGGTAACCCATTTTATACCCACAGGAAAGGGTTGGACAGATTCTAGGGACCCTCCTAGGGGAGGGACAGGACAGAGGGGTGAATACACCCATGTCCTTTGTCCAGTTTCGCACCAGAGCAGGAGCAAATGGCTCCTAGAACTGGTTTGAACTGGACTATGCACAGGGACACCAAGTGTGCCCCTTGTGCAGACTTTCTGGCACTGAGACAGTGCACCCACCCAGCCCCAATACACTAAATCCTGTCTGGAAGGTGGTAACACCTCCCTGTGACAGGATGCCTATTGTGCTGCCTTCCCCTGCTCGAGCTTGGCTCAGCAGCAGGAGGGCAGACTCGTGTCTGTGGCTGGCAGCATCCATTTTGTGCTTTAAGGCTCGAGAAAGTTGGTACCGGTAGACTTAGGTACCCCCAGAACCTCGGTTCTGAGGGGAGGAATCATACCTCCCACACTAGTTACTTGTGTGGAGGTATGATTCCAAGGTGTTTGACACCAAACACGACATACTTCGTTGCAGTAGTTTTCGAGATAGCATTTACCGCGAGGTTATAATGCACATCTACCTATATGTCTGGTAGTATCACGTACAGCCCGGGAGAATGGTCTCCGAAGACTGTAGAAGGGCCCTGCTCATGCAGGAGCACCCTCTCACGCAAAATCCAGCACCCTGCCTTCAGGATTGTTAAGGCCTGCTGTAGGGGTGACTTACAAAGTTTTAAGTGTAGTGATATATATAGATATAGTGAACCTATATCTAAAGTAAGTGGTGCAATCGCTAACTTACATCGGCTGCAGTAGCAGACCTGAGGTTCCATATTGCATGACCTCTCATGGCTGGCATAATACATGCTTCAGCCCATGGGAGGCCTCTGGGGTACCTATGCCCTGGGTACATGTGTACCATATACTAGGGACTGATAAGGGTACCCCAGTATCCAAGCTGGAGTTGTACCAAAGTACATACATTGCAATTTAAGGGAGAAAGCAGATAGGCTGGGTCCCTGTCTAGCAGGATCCTAGCCAGACTAGTCAAAAACCAACAAAACACCAGGAAAAAAGTGGGGGTAACCATGCAGTCAGATCCTACCATCCTATATAACCCCCCCCCCCCCAACGAAAGGAGATAAGGCTAACCTTGCCCAGTTGAGACTTTATTGACTAAGTGGCCATATAAGGAAGATCCTGCACTAGCATGGATACCCCCTGTCTTATGGTCCACTAAGGAATCCCTCCCTTGAAGGGTCTTGGGTGTTCTCCAAAATTTGGGTTTATCACCTGTAGTGTGCTTTGGCAAAGTAAAAATTTGGTGGGATGCCTGAGTAGGGAAGTGAGGCCCTAATAAAGTTGGCCTCAGCTTCCTCAGAGCACTGGTCACCATGGAGGCCTTTCTTTCCATGACTGAGTTATATCTGGCCCTAGGGGTCAACCTCTGGCTGCCTACAGCTGGGGGTTGAGTCCCTTTGGTTGGAACAGTGGAGGGCCAGGGGAGGTTTGGAACCAGGTGGTCCCAAGTTTTCCTTGGCCCAACATAGTCCATCTGGGGGATGTCACTACCTAAGGGTAAGAGGGATCCCTCAGTGTGTTGAGGACTTTTCACCTGGCTAGTGCTACTAGACTGGGTGTCCCTAATCTGTTGATGAGGGGGTTCCTTTCGACAGTGAGCCCTTTGGGGTCCACTGATATCATTGACCTCTGCAGCCCTAGGCTGACTGAAGCTGGGTAGAGAGGGGCAGGATACCTGCTCCAGACTGGGTACCACCTTGGAAGGGTCCCCTGCCATCAGAGGTGCTACCAGGACAGACCTGACCACCTCTGGGGCAGTTCCTTCACAAGGGGTAGGATCAGTTCCCTGAGGAAGCTGACCCTTACCTATTGTCTGGGGGGAAGAAGACTTTTCTTTCTTCCCTTTGCTCTCTGGTGGAGCATAGTGAGACATTTTTCCAGGCTTCACTACTCCAAAATTTCCCTGGGGTTGGACTGAGGCCCTAAGGGTCCCACCAACTTTCTCAGGGAGGCCTAACATTCTTAAATGGCCCTTCTGCTCTACTTCAGCCCAGGCTGAAGTTTCTAAATCATTGCCCAAGAGGCAATCCACAGGCAAGTTTAGGGATACTGCCACTCTTTTTGGGCCAGTGACCCCTCCCCAGCTGAGATTGACTATAGCAATGGGATGATTTGTCACGATGCCATCAATGTTAGTCACCTGGTACTTAAACGTAGGTAAAAGCTGCAGTGGGGGTACTAGTTTCCCTGTCACCATGGTGACACTAGCCCCTGTGTCCCTATAGGCCACAGCTTTCTGACCATTGATCAGTGGCTTCTGTCTGTACTTGCCCAAAGAACTGGGACTGACAGTAAAAGTGGCAAATCCCATACCACCATCAAAGACTAAGGAGGCCTGTGAGGGGGACCTTGCTAACCTCAGTTCCCCAAGAAAAACCAACTAAATTTTTGGGTGCACTACCACCACCTGGGGGATTACTACTTGTAGTACCAGGAGTAGTGGTGGTAGTGTTTGGAGGAATATTTTCCTTATTGCTGACTGTTAGATTTGGGGGTCTCCAGTTGGCAGAGGTAGGTACCTTTGTCCAAATAGGGACCCTTGAGTCTAGTCAGGGAAAGTAGGTACACTCCCGAAATAACTCCTGCTCACCCTCTTGGTAGCTTGGCACGAGCAGACAGGCTTAGTTCAGAGGCAGTGTGTAAAGCATTTGTGAACACATACAGTAATCAAGTGACAACACTACAAATGGACACCACACAGGTTATATATTTATAAAAATAGGTATACTTTATATAGATTTATCACAAGACCATAAACGACAAAAATAATCCACAATACTGTCAAGAGTGCTTAGTTCTGATCAAAAAGGTTTAATTCAAGGTTCTGTGCGAGTCGGTAGCCTCCTCCGGCTACGGCGATGTCGAGAACAAACAGAGTCTAACAAATCCAGCTGACCGCGTCGAGACGGGCCAACACAGCGTAGACAGACTCGGTCACAGTACCTTTTACTTGAAGCGGCAGGCACGGGCGTGCGAGCCGGATGGCTGTTCGTCGCAGTCGCGATGCAAAAATGGAAGCGTTGCAGGACGCGTTGTCCCTCGATGCGGTGCAGGCAGCGGCTCGTTGACGTCGTCGAGACGGAGTCGGTGAGACCAGGGCCGTGCGTTGCAGGGCGAGACGGTGCTTCGATGCGGTGCTGGCAGGTTGCGGTGCGGCGACGGAGCCGGATTCAGGAGCTGGCGTCGATCAGTCCGGACAGCGGTGCGAGTCGGGCGGTGCGTCGCAAAGCGTGCGGCGGTGCCCAACTCCGGTGCGGTCACAGGACTCGAACTCAGCAGCAGTGACCGTGTCGGTCGGACCAGTTCGATTCGGCGTAGCGAAGCGTTGCAGGACGCGTTGTCCCTCGATGCGGTGCAGGCAGCGGCTCGTTGACGGAGTCGGTGAGACCAGGGCCGTGCGTTGCAGGGCGAGACGGTGCTTCGATGCGGTGCTTACAGGACACCGAGTCGGTCGTGAGAGTCGGTCACAGCTCCCTACCTCTGTAGCCACTGAAACAGAGTTTCCAGCAGCAATTCACAAAGGGGTGAAGTCCAATGGTCCTGGGACTTCGGTCAGGGGCAAGCTCTCTTCCAAGCCCTTGGAGATCCTTCACAAGTTGATGAAAGTCACAGCAAAGCAAAAGTTCCTTTCTCCTTTCTTTGGCAGTCAGGCAAACCACTGCAGGCCAATCCCCCAAGCAGCACTTCAGCTTAGGGATAGTCTCTCCTCAGTTTCTTCTTGGTTCCGCTCCTCAGCAAAGGTTTCTTCTTGTTCCCAAAAGTGATCTAATTTTCTTGGGGTCTGGGTGCCCCTCTTATACCCTGATTCTCTTTGTTCTCTGGAGGCAGAGAGGCCTCTGCCTAGTCCAAAACCAGTTCTGGTCAGTCCTGGAGCACTTTGTTTTCTAACTCCTTCTTTCCTTTCAGAATGTGGGGCAGAGTGCTCAGCCGCCCGGCAGGAGGTGGAGCCAGCATTGTGGAAGGCAGGCACAGCCCTATTCAGACCCAGGTGCAACTCCTCCCTCCACTCTGGATGCAGATCTTTCTATTCAGCCCTGTGCTGACTCACCCTGTCTCCTGTAGCCACCCCCAGCCCCTGTCACTCAATCTCCAGAGAAGGAATACACAACCTAGCAGAGGCAGGCTTGGATAGTTAGGCAAGAAAATACCCACTTTCTAAAAGTGGTATTTTCGAACACAGAATGTTAAAACCAACTTCACTAAAAGATGTATTTTATCATCCTGAGTTCAGGCATACTAAATTCGTTTTTCTACCATGTTCCTGGGTCAGTTCTGACTATAAGGTGTAATAGTCAGTCTGCCCATTCTGGCCTATGGGGAGCAGGTAGCCTTGCAATAGTGAAAAACGAAAATGGCTGTAATTCACTATTAGGACATGCCACACACACCAGGGCATGTCCTACCTTATACTTACAATGCACCCTGCCCTAGGGCCTACTTTAGGGGTGACCAACATGCAGTAAAGGGAAGGTTTAGGGACTGGTAAGTGGGTGCACTCACCAAGTCGACAGGGCAGCCCTAGGCTGCACACAGGCTCTGCGATGGCAGGCCTGAGACACATTTTACAAGCTGCTTCTGTGGGTGGCACAACCCGTGCTGCAAGCCCACCAGCAGCATTGGATTTACAAGCCCTGGGCACACTCAGTGCACGGTACTAGGGACTGACAACTAAACCAATCATCCAATCATGGAGTAACTAATACATACATCAATTAACGATAGGAAGCACTTGCACTTTGGCACTGATTAGCAGCGGCAAAGTGCCCATGAGCATCTAGTCCAGCAAAAACATATCGGCAACAGTGGAGGCATTACAAAAAAATGGAAGGGAGACCCACGCCAAGGATGCCAGGTCTAACACGTGTCCCCTCCAGCTGAAATGTGGGGAGAACTATCCTACCCCTAGGGAGTTCTCATCGCTAAGGCGGAAAAATCTGGACAGTCCATCAGCATTGGCATGTTCTGTACCAGGCGGTGTTCCACCGTAAAGTCCATCCCCTGTAGGGAAATGGACCACCTCAACAGCTTTGGATTCTCACCCCTCATCTGCATCAACCATCTGAGGGGCCTGTGGTCTGTCTGAACCCGGAAGTGAGTCCCAAACAGGTATGGTCTCAGCTTCTTCAGAGCCCAGACCACAGCAAATGCCTCACGCTCAATAGCACTCCATCTCTGTTCCCGGGAAGTAACCTCCTACTGAGGAAGGCTACAGGTTGGTCTAGGCCCTCCTTATTGATCTGTGATAGAACAGCCCCTACACCATGCTCTGAAGCGTCCGTCTGAACAATGAACTCATTGGAGAAGTTGGGTGCCTGGAGCACAGGCGCCGTGCACATGGCAGTCTTCAAGGTGTCAAAAGCTTTCTGACAGGCGTCAGTCCAAATCACTTTCCTGGGCTGCTTCTTGGAAGTCAGCTCTGTCAAGGGGGCAACAATGCTGCCATACCCCTTGACTAATCTCCGGTAATACCCGGTGAGTCCTAGGAAGGCTCTCACCTCTGTCTGGGTCTTGGGGGGCTCCCAAGCCAGAATGGTATCAATTTTCGGTTGGAGGGGCGCTACCTGGCCGCTCCCAACCTGGTGTCCCAAGTACACCACAGAACCCTGCCCAATCTGGCACTTACTCGCCTTGATTGTGAGGCCTGCCCTCCGCAGCGCCATCAACACTTCCCAGAGGTGGCGCAGATGTTCTTCCCAACTGGCACTGAACACTGCGATGTCATCCAGTTAGGCGGCACTGAAATCCTCCAGTCCAACCAACACCTGGTTGACCAACCTCTGAAAGGTGGCAGGGGCATTCTTCATCCCAAAGGGCATCACCCGGAACTGGTAGTGCCCATCTGGTGTGGAGAATGCTGACCTCTCTTTGCCCCATCAGTCAAGGCGATCTGCCAGTACCCAGACGTTAAGTCAAACGTGCTGAGGTACCGCGCAGCCCCTAACCGATCTATGAGCTCATCAGCTCTGGGGATGGGGTGGGCGTCAGTCCTGGTGACGGAATTGAGTCCCCTGTAGTCCACACAGAACCGGAGTTCTGGTGTGGCACCAGGCGCAGCAGCCTTTGGAACCAAGACCACTGGGCTGGCCCAAGGGCTGTTAGAGGACTCAATCACCCCTAGCGCAAACATCTTGGAGACCTCCTCCTTGATGCAGGCTCTGACCCTGTCAGTCACCCTGTAAGCCTTGTGCTTCACAGGAAGACTGTCCCCAGTGTCCACATCATGGACGCACCAATGAGTGACACTGGGAACCAGGGAGAACAGGTCAGGGAACTGTCCCAACAGTTGGCGGCAGTCACCCTGCTGCTAAGGTGTCAGGGAGGTAGAGAGGTTTACTCCCTCCACTGATCCATCTTGCTCTCAGGCTGACAGGAGGTCAGGAAGAGGCTCGGTCTCCTCCTCCATTCCATCATCTGTAGCTAAGAGCATGCCCACTTGGGACCTCTCCAAGTGGGGCTTCAGGCGGTTCACAGGCAGGACCCGCAAGGGGTTCCTGGGAGACTGCAAGTCCACCAAATAGGTAACTGGACTCTTGCGCTCCACCACCGTAAAAGGGCCGGTCCACCTGTCCTGGAGCGCACAAGGCTCCACAGGGGCCATGACCCACACTTTCTGACCAGGCTGAAGCTCGACCAGAGTGGCATTCTGGTCGTACCACCGCTTCATCTCCTCCTGGCTGGCTTCCAGATTTGCCTCAGCAAGTTCTCTGAAATGCCTAGTCTGGTTCCTGAAGGCCAGCATGTAACTGTATACATCCTGGGGAGGTTTCCTGGGAGATTGCTCCCAGCCTTCCTTGACCAAACTCAGAGGTCCTCGAACCGGGTGCTCATAGAGGAGCACAAAGGGGCTGAACCCTAGAGACTTCTGTGGCACCTCCCGGTATGCAAACAACAGGCATGGTAGGAGGACGTCCCATTTACGCCTCATGGGTTCTTCCAGACCCATAATCATGCCCTTGAGGGTCCGGTTGAATCTCTCAACCATCCCATTTCCTTGAGGTTGGTAAGGAGTGGTGAACTTGTAAGTTACACCGCACTCCTGCCACAGGGACTTCATGTACTTGGACACGAAGTTGGTACCTCTGTCAGACACCACCTCTTGAGGGAATCCCACACGTGAGAAAATTCCCATCAGTGCCCGTCCCACCACGGGGACCGTCACTGTCCTCAGAGGGATGGCTTCAGGGTACCGGGTGGCATGGTCCACCAAGACCAGGATAAACCTGTTGCCCATGGCTGTCTTGGGGTCCAGTGGCCCCACAATGTCAATACCCACCCGTTCAAAGGGGGTGCTGACCACAGGGAATGGCTGGAGAGGAGCCTTGTGCTTCTTCCCCCTTTTCCACTTGCCTGGCAAGTCTGGCATGTCCTGCAGTGAGTGGCGGCACTCCTGCGCATCTGGGCCCAATAGAAATGGGTAACAAGCCTGTCAAAGGTCTTGTCCTGCCCCAGATGTCCTGCTAACGGTACATCATGAGCCAACCCCAGTAGGAAGGCTCTGAAGCGCTGGGGTACCACCAGCACACGGGCTGACCCAGGCTCAGCAACCTTAGGCTCAGAATACAGGAGACCATTCTCCCAGTAAATCCAATGTGATCCAGTCTGATCACCTGCTGCCTGGTCTGTGGCCTGTTGCCTCAGACCCACGAGAGAGGGGCATGCGTTCTGCTCCTCGCAGAATTCTTCCCTGGAGGGTCCTCCTTCTTGCTGCCAATGGGTCAGCTCAGCTAGGTCCCCCAGTTCAGCTACCTGTTCCCCTGTAGGCTCCAGGGCATCCCCCTCAGGGTCTGCCTCCTCCTAGACCGTGGGAACTTCGGGGGCCGGTTTCCCGCGCCCCCTGCCTCCTCTCTCTCCGGCAGGCACCTGGGCCTCCCTCTCAGGCTCCAGGTCCTCTTGAACACCTTTAGCTGCCATTGACCGGGTGGTCACACATGCCCAATCAGGCAAGCCCAACATTTCTAAATGCGCACTCCGCTCCACCTTAGCCCAAGGTGAGCTCTCCAAATCGTTCCCTAACAAACAGTCAACAGGCATGGCTGGCCTCACAGCTACTTGAAGAGTACCCGAGACCCCCCACTCAAAGGGAACCTGAGCCACCTTGCAGTGACTCTCTGTGTTGTCAGCGGTAACAACCGGATAGAATGCATCAGGGATAACCTGCTCTTTAGACACAAGGTGACACTTGACAGCTGTCACACTGGCTCCTGTGTCTCTCAGAGCCTCCACCCTATGGCCATTGATGGTCACCCACTGCCTGTATTTCTTAGTGTTCTCAGGCAGCGGGGTCCTAGGGACCATCTCAGAGTCTCCTAATGAGACAAGGGAAAACACTGTGGGATCCCCCCACCTTGGGCACCCAACTCCTCCCCCAGGGCTACACTAGCCAACTGCCGGGGGACTGCACTAGGGGTGCTGGTTTTCCATGCAAAGGGCAACGAGGATCGTTTGACTTGTGGCCAGGGGCGCCACACTTGTAACATACCAGTGGTCCCTGGTGAACAGGGGGCCTGTCAGGGCCACTGGCTTCTTCTCAGGGGAGGCTGGGAACCTTTCCCTTGGTTCCCTTGGGGTCTACTTTGGGGCCCTTTATGGAACTCCCTCTGTTTACCCTTGTCCCCCACTCTTCTGCTGGGGACCCTGCCCACCCTTGGCGGAGTCTCCCACGTGACCCTTGTGGACCCGGGTACTCACCCAGCGGTCCGCCTCCTCAACAAGCTGCCTAGGGTTAGTCAGCTTACTATCAATCAGGTGCTGGCGTAGCTCAGGAAAACAATTACCGGACAAGTGCTCCCAGGCAATCAAATCAAAGAGCGCCTGAAAATCAGTCGCTTTGCTACCCTTTACCCAACCATCCAAGGCTCTGCAAAAGAAGGTCACATATTCAACCCAGGTACTGCTTTCAATCTTACTACAGTTCCTGAACCTTTGCCTATAAAGCTCAGGGGTCAAACCATACCTAGTCATTAAGGCATCCTTCATGTGGCTGTACGAATTATAGACTTCAGAGGGCAAATCCAACAATCCAACAAGGTATCCCGCCCTTCACTGAGGAACCGTCCCCACAACCCCGCTCCCCAATCCTTCTCAGGGACCCGGTGGGAAGACATGGCTACCTCATAGGCTTTGAACCACTGCCCTATGTCATCATTTTTAAAAATTCCTTAACCACATCTTTTGGAATATACACCCTAGCTTCAACAGGCACAGGCGGTACACTGCCACCAGAGGGAGTAATCTCTAAGCTTTTGGCCTTCAATTCCAACTCCCTCAAAACTTTCTCATGTTCAAACTGCATTTTCTTTTCCTCTAGGGCTAATTTCCTAGTTTGCATTTCGAATTCTAACTGCCCAGTCAGCTTGAGCTTGGTCAGCTCCATTTCGTGCATCCTACTCTCTTTCCTGTCCTCCAACTCCTCTGGAGACAGTCCTCTGGCAGAAACACTGCTACCTACTGGGGAAGGTGGTCTTCCAGCCCCTAGACCCAATAGCCCCTCCAGCTGCCCTTCTGCATTCTCAGCCCCCTCCACAGGGGCACTCCTTGATTCGACCCAAGCCCTCAGCGCCTTTTGGAGGTCCTCCTTCCTGGAGAGCCCGGTCATTGACACTTTAAACTTTTTGCAGAATTGCCTGAGCTGCTTGAGGGTGTAGCATTCTAGCCTCTCTTCTTCCCAATCACACTCAACAGAGGCTACTGATGCTGGTTTCTCCATAGTGATTAAACTTGGCAGTTGCAAAAATAGGAAATCCTAGAAAAAATGCTATAAAAGTATGTGGTTGCGTTTTGGACTGCACTCACTAAGTAGTGTTCACCAATCACTGTACATGAGTCACAAATGCAAGTCCAGAATCCTCACCGCTGACCACCAATGTTAGATTTGGGGGTCTCCAGTTGGCAGAGGTAGGTACCTTTGTCCAAATAGGGACCCTTGAGTCTAGTCAGGGAAAGTAGGTACACTCCCGAAATAACCCCTGCTCACCCTCTTGGTAGCTTAGCACGAGCAGACAGGCTTAGTTCAGAGGCAGTGTGTAAAGCATTTGTGAACACATACAGTAATCAAGTGACAACACTACAAATGGACACTACACAGGTTATATATTTATAAAAATAGGTATACTTTATATAGATTTATCACAAGACCATAAACGACAAAAATAATCCACAATACTGTCAAGAGTGCTTAGTTCTGATCAAAAAGGCTTAATTCAAGGTTCTGTGCGAGTCGGTAGCCTCCTCCGGCTACGGCGATGTCGAGAACAAACAGAGTCTAACAAATCCAGCTGACCGCGTCGAGACGGGCCAACACAGCGTAGACAGACTCGGTCACAGTACCTTTTACTTGAAGCGGCAGGCACGGGTGTGCGAGCCGGATGGCTGTTCGTCGCGGTCGCGATGCAAAAATGGAAGCGTTGCAGGACGTGTTGTCCCTCGATGCGGTGCAGGCAGCGGCTCGTTGACGTCGTCGAGACAGAGTCGGTGAGACCAGGGCCATGCGTTGCAGGGCGAGACGGTGCTTCGATGCGGTGCTGGCTGGTTGCGGTGCGGCGACGGAGCCAGATTCAGGAGCTGGCGTCGATCAGTCCGGACAGCGGTGCGAGTCTGGCGGTGCGTCGCAAAGCGTGCGAGCGGTGCCCAACTCCGGTGCGGTCACAGGACTCAAACTCAGCAGCAGTGACCGTGTCGGTCGGACCAGTTCGATTCGGCGTAGCGAAGCGTTGCAGGACGCGTTGTACCTCGATGCGGTGCAGGCAGCGGCTCGTTGACGGAGTCGGTGAGACCAGGGCCGTGTGTTGCAGGGTGAGACGGTGCTTCGATGCGGTGCTTACAGGACACCGAGTTGGTTGTGATAGTCGGTCACAGCTCCCTACCTCTGTAGCCACTGAAACAGAGTTTCCAGCAGCAATTCACAAAGGGGTGAAGTCCAATGGTCCTGGGACTTCGGTTAGGGGGCAAGCTCTCTTCCAAGCCCTTGGAGATCCTTCACAAGTTGATGAAAGTCACAGCAAAGCAAAAGTTCCTTTCTCCTTTCTTTGGCAGTCAGGCAAACCACTGCAGGCCAATCCCCCAAGCAGCACTTCAGCTTAGGGATAGTCTCTCCTCAGTTTCTTCTTGGTTCCGCTCCTCAGCAAAGGTTTCTTCTTGTTCCCAAAAGTGATCTAATTTTCCTGGGGTCTGGGTGCCCCTCTTATACCCTGATTCTCTTTGTTCTCTGGAGGCAGAGAGGCCTCTGCCTAGTCCAAAACCAGTTCTGGTCAGTCCTGGAACACTTTGTTTTTCTGACTCCTTCTTTCCTTTCAGAATGTGGGGCAGAGTGCTCAGCCGCCCGGCAGAGAGGTGGAGCCAGCATTGTGGAAGGCAGGCACAGCCCTATTCAGACCCAGGTGCAACTCCTCCCTCCACTCTGGATGCAGATCTTTCTATTCAGCCCTGTGCTGACTCACCCTGTCTCCTGTAGCCACCCCCAGCCCCTGTCACTCAATCTCCAGACAAGGAATACACAACCTAGCAGAGGCAGGCTTGGATAGTTAGGCAAGAAAATACCCACTTTCTAAAAGTGGTATTTTTCGAACACAGAATGTTAAAACCAACTTCACTAAAAGATGTATTTTATCATTCTGAGTTCAGGCATACTAAATTTGTTTTTCTACCATGTTCCCTGGGTCAGTTCTGACTATAAGGTGTAATAGTCAGTCTGCCCATTCTGGCCTATGGGGAGCAGGTAGCCTTGCAATAGTGAAAAACGAAAATGGCTGTAATTCACTATTAGGACATGCCACACACACCAGGGCATGTCCTACCTTATACTTACAATGCACCCTGCCCTAGGGCCTACTTTAGGGGTGACCAACATGCAGTAAAGGGAAGGTTTAGGGACTGGTAAGTGGGTGCACTCACCAAGTCGACAGGGCAGCCCTAGGCTGCACACAGGCTCTGCGATGGCAGGCCTGAGACACATTTTTACAAGCTGCTTCTGTGGGTGGCACAACCCGTGCTGCAAGCCCACCAGCAGCATTGGATTTACAAGGCCTGGGCACACTCAGTGCACGGTACTAGGGACTGACAACTAAACCAATCATCCAATCATGGAGTCACTAATACATACATCAATTAACGATAGGGAGCACTTGCACTTTGGCACTGATTAGCAGCAGCAAAGTGCCCATGAGCATCTAGTCCAGCAAAAACATATCGGCAACAGTGGAGGCATTACGAAAAAATGGAAGGGAGACCCACGCCAAGGATGCCAGGTCTAACACTGACCTTTGTGCAAATGGGATCATTTTTCCAGTGGCCTGGCTTTTTACAGACAAAGCAATAAGGTTTCTTGTCAGAGGAGAAAGGAGTTTGAGACCCACCCCCAGAAGAGGATTTTTCGGGCCCAACAGGGGACTTGTCTTTTGATTTATCCCCACCTTTCTCTTGAGTCTTGGAAGAATCTTTCTTCTGATCACCACCCTGATTCTTCTGTTTCACCCTGGGTCTGACCCATTTATCTGCCTTCTTTCCAAATTCTTGGGGAGAAGTCAGATCTGAGTCAACCAGGTACTGGTGCAAAAGTTGGTTTTGACATTTATTAAGGATCTGCTCCCTCATAATCAAATTGTACAATCCTAAGTAGTCATGCAGCTTGCTGCCATGTATCCAACCTTCCAGAGCCTTTGTAGCACTATCCAGAAAGTCTACCCAGTCCTGAGTCTGTGTCTTCTGGGTGTCTCTGAACTTAATCCTGTACTGTTCAGTGGTTAAGCCAAACCCTTCAAAGAGAGCACTCTTCAGGACTGAATAATTATCAGCATCCTCTTCTCTAGCAGTGAGGAGCTTATCTCTACCTTTGTCAGCAAAGGAGAGCCACAAGACAGCTGCCCACTGCTCTTGAGGGACCTTCTGAACTTTACAGGCCCTCTCCAAAGCAGTTATCCATTTCTGGATGTCATCCCCTACATGGAAGGGAGGGACAATCTTGCTCAGGTTCCTATGATCAAAGGTGTGTTCCCTAACCCTTGGGACACTATAGCTGCAACCATGGGACTCTAGTCCCAATTTCTTTCTAGTCTTCTGGACTTCTAGGGACTCTTTATCCAGGGCCAATTGCTGTTGCCTGAGCCTAAACTTAGCTTTCTCAAGCTCTAGTAATTGGCACTCCCTGTCATAAGAGTTGTCCCTCTTGTTAGAAACAGAGGTCCCTATAGAATGTCTAGAATGATCTGACTCAGCAGAGGGAGATCTAGATCTCCTTGGTAAACTCTGCACTCTCCCTGGAGGACTGAAGTGATGGTCCTCTTGACCCTCTTCTTCTTCTTCCTCCTGGGGATCTGAGTTGTTCAGGGGTCGATCATTTTGATCCTCCTGTCCAGGGTTTGACTCTA
Organism: Calotriton arnoldi; assembly: GCA_963921515.1. NCBI lineage: Eukaryota > Metazoa > Chordata > Amphibia > Caudata > Salamandridae > Calotriton > Calotriton arnoldi. The sequence continues at coordinate 115,947 of CAWUFW010019751.1, read as the reverse complement.
GGTCATAGAAGGTGTCCCCTCCTGACTTATCTTCTTCCCATGTACAACCCACTCTATCCTGCTCATCTGGCACAGGAGTCTTCCTAATGTCATCTAGCAGTAATGCATCAATGAGACGTTGAGTGTTGGCATTTCTCACTGTCTTCAGCTTCCTAGATACACACATAGCTTTTAATTCAGTGAATGCAAAGCTATCATATTTAGTAGGCAGGATGCCACCAGTGGCATTCCCATTAGAAGGCATACTAAGTGAGGTGTAGTGTAGGCACCTACCTAACCTAGTGGGAACTAAACTCTCTTAGGTTGGGGAAAGGGTGTGCTAGACCCTTGGCTTGCCCAACCCCAAGTTCAGCAGAACTTACTATCTTAAGCTAGTATTATATGTTCCTAGATACTAGTGTTTTTCAGTTAATCAATACAAAGATTGTTCTGGTAAAACAATGCAGGCTTGAATCCCAACCGCTGCACACCAATGTGAGAAGTTGGCCTGGTATATGCTGTCCACTAATGAAAGTGGGCACCTTGCACCAGTTCAAACAACCCTTATGGTGATTACCTTTTGAAAGCTATCCTAGTGGTAGCTATGGAGAGCAGCCTTCAGGCTAAGTCTTGAAGGAATGTTAAGCACCTTGTTTTACCAGAATGCAACCTTATAGAATTGGTTAAATGAAAGGGAAACCACACAGTAGTTATAAAAATATGTATTTATTATATATAACACTCTCTAGTATCCTCTACACAAGGATAGAACACAAATCAAATAATACAGTTGCAAAGAATCAAACGTAAGTAGCACAATACACAGTGGGCTCCCGGGGGAGACCAAACCATATAAGTGGTATAAGAACCACGACTCGGGACTAGACCTAGTCTAGAAGGTGTAGAATCGCTGGGACCCCAAGGAACCACCCAAGGTGAGTGAGTAGGGACCTCACGGAGGATGGGTGTAGTGTGGGAACACGACTGCGTGCTCCGTACAATTCAATGGGAAAGTCGCGGTTGGAAAATCAGAGATTAAGGACCCTTCCCAGCAGATTACGAAGACAACCCTTGGAACTTAAGAGTTTGGAGGGCCACCCCACCTGTGGATACATTTGTACTAGAGTTACCTATCCCAGAGGAGCCGGGTGCATAGGTGCAAATTGGCGTCGGAAACCCTCGTCGTTCTCTATGCATGTCGACAAAGAAATGCTGCTGCTGGAAGAAAGAAAAGTGTCCGGTGGAATCCAAACGTGGATTCTAGATGAGAAGAACCTGAAAGCAGAGGGGACAGAGTCTGGGTCACTCTGGAGTGACCAGGGGCTCGGTAGACGAATGCCCACCGATGTTGGGTGCTTCAGGTGCGTTGACGGTGAGCTTGACTCTTCAGCTGCGAGGACCCAGAGATGTCTAGGACAACCAGGAGCTGGAGGAAATCTGTCCCATGAAGGATGTCGAGTGCTGAGGGGTCGGTGTCCGGCGGGAGCACCAATCAAGCCTTGGCAGTGGCAACAACGTAGATGGTCAAATTCGGTGTCGCTCTGGCCCAGCAAGGACCAGTGGACTCACCACAGCAAAGGGAGTCAGGGCAGGCCTGGAGCAACCAGGGGAGCCCAAATAAAGCAAATTTGACCCTCAAATGGACCCACAGGCTGAAGGCACAGGAGTCGCAAGGGGACCTAAGGCGGTTTCACAGGATACCAGCTAGCAGGGCACAGAGTGCGAGAATGCCAGAGTCCTTCTCAGAAAAGATGCACTGGGGTCAGGGCTACATTTGGCCCAACGCACAAAATTGTTGCACGACAACAAGCATGTGCAGCTGCAAATGAGCGCAGTACACAGGAGTACGGGTATACGGTCCCCACGAAGGATATCTGCCTCAAACTCGGTAAGGAGGCAGCTCAACCTTGGAGACATTCAGAAATCCACCTTCTGTGTTGCTGGACCCTTCGGAGTCCGCAGAAGCTCAGGGTCAGCAAACTGGTCAGATGCACTATGGTGCCTGCGTTTTCAGGGAGTGACTCCTTCACTCCAAGGGAGATTCTTCTGTTGTCTTGGAGGTCCACAGGGTCCTGCACGGAGCCTGGATGGATCACGGACAGTGGAGAGACTGGGGACGGGAAGGGAAGATGAAGTCAAGCCCAAGGGAGGTCCAGCGAAGTCCAGCGTGTCCAGACGGTCGAAGTGTAGTGGTATCTTCTTGCAGAATCTTGTCCACGTAAAATCTAATGTCATGTAGCCAGGTAACCCATTTTATACCCCCAGTAAAGGGTTGGACAGATTCTAGGGACCCTCCTAGGGGAGGGACAGGACAGAGGGGTGGCTACACCCATGTACTTTGTCCAGTTTCGCGCCAGAGCAGGAGCAAATGGCTCCTAGAACTGGTTTGAACTGGACTATGCACAGGGACACCAAGTGTGCCCCTCGTGCAGACTTTCTGGCACTGAGACAGTGCACCCACCCAGCCCCAATACACTAAATCCTGTCTGGAAGGTGGTAACACCTCCCTGTGACAGGATGCCTATTGTGCTGCCTTCCCCTGCTCAAGCTTGGCTCAGCAGCAGGAGGGCAGACTCGTGTCTGTGGCTGGCAGCATCCATTTTGTGCTGTAAGGCTCGAGAAAGTTGGTACCGGTAGACTTAGGTACCCCCAGAGCCTCGGTTCTGAGGGGAGGAATCATACCTCCCACACCAGTTACTGTTGTGGAGGTATGATTCCAAGGTGTTTGACACCAAACACAACATACTTCGTTGCAGTCGTTTTCGAGATAGCATTTACCGCGAGGTTATAATGCACCTCTACCTATATGTCCGGTAGTATCACGTACAGCCCGGGAGAATGGTCTCCGAAGACTGCAGATGGGCCCTGCTCATGCAGGAGCACCCTCTCACGCAAAACCCAGCACCCTGCCTTCAGGATTGTTAAGGCCTGCTATAGGGGTGACTTACAAAGTTTTAAGAGTAGTGATATATATAGATATAGTGAAACTACATCTAAAGTAAGTGGTGCAATCGCCAACTTACACAGGCTGCAGTAGCAGACCTGAGGTTCCATTTTGCATGGCCTCTCATGGGTGGCATAATACATGCTTCAGCCCATGGGAGGACTCTGGGGTACCTATGCCCTGGGTACATGTGTACCATATACTAGGGACTGATAAGGGTACCCCAGTATCCAATCTGGAGTTGTACCAAAGTACATACATTGCAATTTAAGGGAGAAAGCAGATAGGCTGGGGTCCTGAATAGCAGGATCCCAGCCAGACTAGTCAAAAAACCAACAAAACACCAGGAACAAAGTGGGGGTAACCATGCAGTCAGATCCTACCTTCCTACAGTAGGGAATGAACTAATAAGTTTGGGATGTGTGATTAAATATGATTGAGGAATATTTGATCTTCGTCTTAATTTGCATGTTATCGCCTGAGCTATTTATATTCATTGTAATCCTTCTGATAAACTTGTTATGCAGACAAATACAGCATAATAATTAATTATAAAATACCAATCCTCGTGTGTGCATTTTAATTTGGGATACAGGTGAGGGGCTTCCTTCCATTATCCCCTGTAGAAATGAGATTCTCTTACAGGTTTATTATTCTTCCAACACTTCATGCTTAGCAGAGCATAACTCACTATAAGGAAGGTGAGGGACGCCAGCCTGAGTTTTGGGGCAAGGCTAAGGGGATTTATTATGTTTGACTTAATAATAATAGGTAGAACACAACACCCTGTTGGTTGTGAGAGCCTTTAGAGGATGTCACCATAAGCCGTTCCTCCTGCTATTTTGTAAATATTTGTTAATTTGTGCAAAGTATTTAGAATTGTGTATAATAAAGTACTTTTTAGGCAGTGATTTATAAGTTGTTTGTTGTATTGACGAGTTCTGAGTCTCCAGCCCATAGCATGTCCCCTGAGTAACTCTTTAACTGCTCTTCCTCACAGCCCTGAGTGTCAAGTGCTAAAAAGGGTTACTTGATTCCCAGTTGTGTGGTCAGCAGTACAGTGCCCCCATGACAACAGTGGTGAAAAACTGGAGTTTTTATAAAAGTGGCCTAGTAGATCCTGCCTGGCCTGGTGCCCTCCAATCCGCATCTCTTACAAGGTTGATCGGACCCTTCTTTTGATCTCTCCTGAGCCAGCGTGCGCACTGTTACTTGCAAGATCCTATGGCTTAAAAATCATAGAACAAAAAGGGCTTAGAACCTGACCATTACTTACCATTGGTTGGTATCATCGGCACTCCTATTTCCTTTCTTCTCAATGGTCATAACTTCCAGATTTCACTTTCTTCTTCGTGAGTTTGCATTTCGATGGAGCCTGGACCAAGCACCTATTAATTACTTTATCAGTGTTCTTTAGCTGCAAATGCTTAGATTGACATACTCCTTTTTAGGTCGAGCTTCGATCAACGTGTTATATCTCTTCTGTGGGGTTTGGCACACCCACCGATTGCCATTGGTTGTTATCTGTGGCATTCAGAAATGCTGGTTTGCTATTGGTGCATTTGTGTAAATATACCCTCCTTTGTGTTCTTAGCTCCCTCCCTGGCAATTTCACTCGGAGAACATTTTAGTTGGCCATCACACTATACAGCGTGTGATGGCCCCTCCTCCTTGCTCTCTAACTTGTTTTAGTTTGCCTGCCCCTGCTTGTGTTTTTGCAGGCCTCCAACTTCAAATCTCTCAGCACCACCTACCCCCCGCCCACACACACACCGAGGAATGCTGACTGGATGGAATGTCTTAAATTGAAATAATGGCAGAGGGAGTCACAAGCTATCTCTTCACTGCACAGATGGCCTACCATCCCAGTGCTATGGGACTCAGCTCTGCCATCATTTCAATTTATGACTTTCAAACTCATCTCGCCAGACACAGAGATCGGGCTTGTTTATTTGCGTATTGTGCTCACACAGTCAGGAGGCCTCAGAGTTCATAAAGGAGCTGCACCTTGTAAAACGTATGACAAAAACTCCTTTCACCTCATATGTCAGCCCTGATGGAATCTTGGGGGCAGATTTACAAGCCTCTTGCGACACATTTGCGCTGCCGTTGAGTCACTTCTGTGACGCAGTGGCGTCGTAAACAATGCGCCATGTTGCTACATATTTACAACGTGACGCATCTAGGGAGATGCGTCACGTTGTAAAGCCCTGCGCTACATTATACCTGCGTCAGGTATAATGTATGCAGGGTGGGCCTTCCGTCGCAAGAAGCCTCGTAAAAGTGACGCAGTGAAATCTACAAGATTTCCCTGAGTCACTTTTACGACGCAGCTGTGTCAAAACCTTACGTCTGCTTGAAGCAGGCGTAAGGAGTGACGCAGCACAATAAGTATGGGCCGCCCCTGAGCATTGCTGGAGTTGCGTCGCGCTTGCGACATGACTCCAGCAATGCGCTGCCCTTATGACAAAAGGTGCGACACGCATCTGTCTATCCTTGCGCCACGATGCGCCGCATTGTAAATGCGACGCATCCGTGGTGGCGCAAGGGTATTTTTGCGTGTTGCTTCTTTACTGGCGCATCCCTGCTAATATGCAGAGATGCGTCAGTCCTTGTAAATCTGCCCCTTGATGTCTAACATAAATAACAAAGTATAATAAATACCTTCGTCAAGAAATATAAGCAGCTTTTAATTTATGTTTAGGGACACCCCTATAACATACATATGTTGAACTTTATAGGATTACATGTTTAGAAGTACATGCAATGTTCTTTAAATGAAAACTAATGTATTGCTTAAAACCTTCAGGGGCAGATTTACAAGGACTGGGGCATCTCTGCATATTAGCAGGGATGTGAGAAAAGATGCGATACGCAAAAATACCCTTGCGCCACCACGGATGCGTCGCATTTACAATGCGGCGCACCGTGGCACAAGGATAGACAGATGCGTGTCGCATCTTTTGTCGTAAGGGCAGCGCATTGCTGGAGTCGTGCCGCAAGCGCGTCGCAACTCCAGCAATGCTGAGGGGCGGCCCATAGTTATTGTGCTGCGTCACTCCTTATGCCCGCTTCAAGCAGGCGTAAGGTTTTGACGCAGCGGCGTCGTAAAAGTGACTCCGTGAAATCTTGTAGATTTCACTGCATCACTTTTACGAGGCTTTCTTGCGACGGAACGCCCACACTGCATACATTATATCTGAAGCAGGTATAATGTAGCGCAGGGCTTTACAACGTGACGCATCTCCCTAGATGCAGCGCGTTGTAAATATGTCGCAACGTGGCGCATTGTTTACGACGCCGCTGCATCACAGAAGTGACGCAACGGCGGCGCAAATGTGTCGCAAGGGGCTTGTAAATCTGCCCCTGAGTGATCAGAGAGGAGCAAAGGATGATTTTAAGGCCAGTAGAAGAGGTCTGTGATGGTGCATTTAGCTGACAGACCCTCTCAGTGTGAGGTGAGGGACTTGATATTCCCGTTACTTGAGTAGTGTGGGTGGTTTGATTTGTAGATTGTGATTTTTTCCAGTGTTGGAAGTTGATGAAGGGTTCGGGGTTGGTGAGGAGTGGGTGACCCTCCATCCCAACTTGGGAAAAAGAAAATGTTATCATAAGATAACCCCTGAGAGATCCGTTGTAGGGGTGGAGCTCGTGCTAACCCCTGGTGTCTGCTGCCACATTGTCTGTCTGCCAAAAGATCTCAGTTGGGGTGGCAGATCTCACGCCAGTTAAGGCATCTTAGCATGTTACGTGTTGAGGGCATTGTAGTACGTGGTGTTGGATTCATGAGTTTCTTGTCCTGCTGGGCTAAGTGGGAACGGTGGGGTGGGGTGTGTGCCTGTGTGTGTGTGTGCCTGTGTGTGTGCCTGTGTGTGTGTGCCTGTGTGTGCGTGTGACTGTGTGTGTGGGAGGCTGTGAGTGTGTGTGTGTGTGTGTGTGCCTGTGAGAAGGTGGCTTGATATATGCTGTCCACTAGTTAAAGTGGGCACCCTGTACCAATCCACACTACCCTTATGATGTATGAGGTCATAATCTTAAAGAAATGTAAAGCAGCTTGTTTTACCAGAATATCACCTCCTGAATGACTAAATGAAGGAGAACCACACAGTAGTTATATAAAAATATGTATTTATTAATATAACACAACCTACTATCCCCTACACGAGGATAGAACACAAAGCACACAATACTGGATCAATAGAACAGTTGTAAGTAGCACAATACACAGTGGGCTCCAGGGGAGACCGAACCATATACTAAAATAGTGGTATAACAATCACAACTTGACTAGACACAGTGCCTAGTGCACGTAGAATCGCTGGGACCCCAAGGAACCACCCAAGGTGATGACACAGGAGACCCACGGAGGACGGGTGCAGTGAGGAAACATGAATGCGTGTTCCGTACAACTCTATGGGAATGTCGCGGTTGCAAAGTTAAAGTTTAAGGACCCTTCTAGGAGGACTTCGAGACAACCCTTCGGAACTTAAGAGTTTAAGGAGCCACCCCACCCATGGATACCTTGGTATCAGAGTTACCTATCCCAGGGGAGCCGGGTGCATAGGTCGGAAGTGGCGTCGGAAACTCTTGTCGTTCTCTATGGCAGGAAAGAAAGAAGTACTGCTGCCGTGAAGGTGAAAAGGGTCCGGTGGAATCCAAGCCTGGATTCTGGATGGAAGGAACCTGAAAGCAGAGGGGACAGAGTCTGGGTCACTTCAGAGTGACCAGGGGCTCGGGAGACGAATGCCCACCGATGTCGGGTGCTTCAGGTGCGAAGAAGGGATGCTTGACTCTGCAGCCACGAGGACCAGGAGATGTCGAGGACAACCAGGAGCTGGAGGTGAGCTGTCCCACAAAGGATGTCAAGTGCTGAGGGGTCGGTGTTCAGCGGGAGCACCAACAAGCCTTGGCAACAGCAACCCATGCAGGAAGGACAAGCAGGTTACGGTGTGGACCAGCAAGGTCCAGGGGACTCTCCAAGCAATGGAGAGTCAGGGCACATCTGCAGAAAACAGGAAAGCCCAAGAACAATTACGATCACTCTCAGGGGGACCCACAGGCCGAAGGACCAGGAGTCGCGAGGGGACCTCGAGCAAGATTGCAAGGCACCAGCCCATGGAGCACACGGCACAAGGAGGCCGGAGTTCTTTGGTGAAAATACTGCTCAGGGTCAGGACTACACAGAGTCCAATGCACAAGCTCAGGAATTGACAACAAGCATATGCACTTGCAAATAAACGCGGAGCACAGGGGTTCGGGTTACGCAGCCCCCACAAAGGATACTGGCCTCAAACTCGGTGAGAGGGTTGATCAACCACAGGGACAATCAGGAACCCACCTCCTGTGTTGCTGAAATCTTTGGAGTCTGCAGGAGCTCAGGAGCAGCTACTGGTCAGTTGCGCTTTAGGTGCCTGCGAAGCAGGGGCATGACTCCTTCACTCCAAGGGAGATTCTTCTGTTGTCTTAAGTGCCCCATAGGTCCTGCACAGAGCCTGTATGGAGTCACGGCACAAACTAAGCTTTGGACGGAAAGGGGAACGAAGTCCAGCCCAGTCGAGGTCCAGCAAAGTCCAGGTGTCCAGACGGTCGAAGGTTAGTGGTTTCTTCTTTGTAGAATCTTGTCCACATAAAATCCAATGTCCTGTAGCCAGGTAACCCATTTTATACCCACAGGAGAGAGTTGGACAGATTCAGGGGACCCTCCTAGGGGAGGGGCAGGACAGAGGGGTGGCTACACCCATGTCCTTTGTCCAGTTTGGCGCCAGAGCAGGAGCCAACGGCTCCCAGAACTGGTTTGAGCTGGACTATGCACAGGGACACCAAATGTGCCCCCAGTGCAGACTTTCAGGCACTCTCAGTGTGCACCCACCCAGCCCCAATACACTAAACTCTGTCTGGGAGGTGGTCACACCTCCCTGTGACAAGATGCCTATTGTGCTGCCTTCCCCTGCTCGAGCTTGGCTCAGCAGCAGGATTGCATAAATGTGTCTCTGGCTGGCAGCATCCATTGTGTGCTGTCCGGGTCGAGAAGGCTGGTACTGGGTAGACCGGTGACCCCAAGAAGCTCGCTTCTGAAGGGTGGAATCATACGTGGAGGTATGATTCCAAGGTGTTTGATACCAAACATGATATGTTTCTATGCAGCCGTTTTCGAGATAGAATTTACCGCTAGGTTATAATGCACCTCTACCTATATGTCCGGCTGAGTCACAGACAACCCGGGAGAATGGTCTCCGAAGGCTGCAAAGGGGCTCCGCTCATGCAGGGCACCCTCTCACTAAAAACCCAGCACCCTGCCTTCAGGATTGATAAGGCCTGCTATAGGGGTGACTTATAAGTTTTAAGTGTAGTGACCTATAGATATAGTGAACCTATATCTAAAGTAAGTGGTGCAAGCACCATCTTACACAGGCTGCTGTAGCAGACCTAGAGTTCCATTTTGCATGGCCTCTCATGGGTGGCATAATCCATGCTTCAGCCCACAGGAGGCCTCTGGGGTACCTATGCCCTGGGTACAAGTGTACCATATACTAGGGACTTATAAGGGTACCCCAGTATCCAATCTGGAGTGTACCAAAGTACATGTATGTCAATTTAAGGGAGAAAGCAGATAGACTGGGGTCCTGATTAGCAGGATCCCAGTCAGACTAGTCAAAAACAGTGAGACATCAAGCAAAAAAGTGGGGGTAACCATAAGAAGCAGATCCTACTTTCCTACAGTGCCTGTGTGTGTGTGTGCCTGTGTGTGTGCCTGTGTGTGTGTGCACCTGTGTGTGTGTGCATGCCTGTGTGTGTGTGTGCGCCTGTGTGCACCTGTGCATGTGGGTGCCTGTGCATGTGTGTGCCTGCGTGTGCCTGTGTGTGCGTGTGCCTGTGTGTGTGTGTGCCTCTGTGTGTGCGTGTGTGCCTCTGTGTGCCTGTGTGCATGTGCCTGTGTGTGTGTGTGCCTGTGTGTGTGTGTGTGTGTGTGTGTGCCTGTGCGCTTCTTTTACTAATGAATGCTTGGAATCTGTGCTGAGGCAGTGTCCCTCTGGCATCTGCTGGTGGAACGCCTTGCAGACCTGCTTGGTCTTGGGGTGTTCCCTTGGTGCCTAGAAGACAAAGCATGTAACCAGTACTAGTTGAATGAAGAGGATGTCTTGTGCTTGGAATGTACTGGCATTTGTTCCTTCACTATGTTCTTAGGGGTCCATAGTGCCAAGACTTGTCACCCTATACTTGGGACAGATCTGCCTTACCTTGACTCTGTTGCCGCTCTTCTCTGCCACATTGTGCCTGCACCCTTAGTTCAGGTGTATTCTGTCCTGATGTCCTTCTGTGTCATAATCTTTGTCCCTGGTCTCCTGTTTCCTTGTGTCTCTTATTCCACCACAGTCATGGAAGTAGGCAAAGTAAAAGGCCTGAAGAACAGACGGGGGCTCTGTTGAATGGAGAAATCAGGTGCTGGTGGACAAAAAGCGGTAGATAAAGTCCCCCGAGCAGCTGTGCTATTCAGGTGGGCTGTTTTCTGAGAGGATCTTGTAAAAAGTGAGGAATATGTGGGGCTGCCTGTAATGAGATAATATTGCGTTCTCCGAGCGGAGTGACAACTCTGCCCTCTGCGTTCGTGGCCACCGCAGGAAGGGCCTGCTGCTGAAGCGGCCAGAGCTATTTTGCGTGATTAAGGAATTGAAAACAAGAAAGTAAGGGGCATATTAACAAGGGCTGGCGATAACATTATCGCCGCTTTAGCGTCCGTTTTCGGGCGAAAAGCGGCGATAATTTTATCGCAATATCATCAAGGACACGCTAGCGCGTGTTTCCTTGACTTAGCGCCCGTTTCCAGCACGCCTAACTTCGCTTCTCTAATGAGATGCAAAATGGGCGTCACTGCGCGTACCCCTGACGGACTACCTTGTTAAATATTGCGAAATGTACATCGCAATATTTACAAGGAGGCCCACGCATTTTTGCAGACGTTAGTTTTTGGCGAAAACCGCGGTTTTCACCAAAAACTAATGTCTGCAAAAATGCAGACTTACCTATACCTAACAATGGGGGTGGAATATGCTGATACGACCACAGGGTCGTATCAGCAAGGTTATCGCCGTTTTCCATGGAACATCGCTGGAAAACCAGCGATGTTCCATGGAAAACACCGCTATCGCTGGAAAATTATCGCCATTGCGCTATGCGTTGTTAATACATCGATAGCATGGCGATAATTGCCAGCGATAGCTGGCGATAAAAAAAATCTCGCTAAGAGCGGCCAGCGATAATTATCGCTGCCGCTTGATAATATGCCCCTAAGTGACTACGCTGTGCATTAATTTCAAACTCATGCACAGGGGTCCAGCTGTTGAATTTTGGTAGTGTTTTCATATATTTATTATGAGCATTTGAATGAAGTCCATGGGTGAGACGTGGCTAGTGATTCATTTGCACATTAAGGGATTAAAAACAGGTTTTGCCTTTTAAATGAGGATCACTTGTGAGTCACCATTAAATACCTATAAAGACCATTATCAAGCATTGTACCTGGAAGAGCAGGCAGCGTGGAATATTTGTAGGCACTTTAAAATAAAGTTTTTTAATCACGTATTTGGTTGTTGTATTTTTCTTTGAGGCACTTTAAAATCAAATTTTGGGAGCACATATTTGGCTGTTTAAATTGTACTTTATTTTAATACTATAAAGTAAAAAAACATATGCGTGAAAAACTATGATAAAATGAAACTAATCTGTTTTCAGGTCTGATGAAACAAATATTCTGCCTGTACGACAGAACAAAGGTATACTTTATATAGATTTATCACAAGACCATAAACGACAAAAATAATCCACAATACTGTCAAGAGTGCTTAGTTCTGATCAAAAAGGCTTAATTCAAGGTTCTGTGCGAGTCGGTAGCCTCCTCCGGCTACGGCGATGTCGAGAACAAACAGAGTCTAACAAATCCAGCTGACCGCGTCGAGACGGGCCAACACAGCGTAGACAGACTCGGTCACAGTACCTTTTACTTGAAGCGGCAGGCACGGGCGTGCGAGCCGGATGGCTGTTCGTCGCGGTCGCGATGCAAAAATGGAAGCGTTGCAGGACGCGTTGTCCCTCGATGCGGTGCAGGCAGCGGCTCGTTGACGTCGTCGAGACAGAGTCGGTGAGACCAGGGCCGTGCGTTGCAGGGCGAGACGGTGCTTCGATGCGGTGCTGGCAGGTTGCGATGCGGCGACGGAGCCGGATTCAGGAGCTAGCGTCGATCAGTCCGGACAGCGGTGCGAGTCGGGCGGTGCGTCGCAAAGCGTGCGAGCGGTGCCCAACTCCGGTGCGGTCACAGGACTCGAACTCAGCAGCAGTGACCGTGTCGGTCGGACCAGTTCGATTCGGCGTAGCGAAGCGTTGCAGGACGCGTTGTACCTCGATGCGGTGCAGGCAGCGGCTCGTTGACGGAGTCGGTGAGACCAGGGCCGTGTGTTGCAGGGTGAGACGGTGCTTCGATGCGGTGCTTACAGGACACCGAGTTGGTTGTGATAGTCGGTCACAGCTCCCTACCTCTGTAGCCACTGAAACAGAGTTTCCAGCAGCAATTCACAAAGGGGGTGAAGTCCAATGGTCCTGTGACTTCGGTTAGGGGGCAAGCTCTCTTCCAAGCCCTTGGAGATCCTTCACAAGTTGATGAAAGTCACAGCAAAGCAAAAGTTCCTTTCTCCTTTCTTTGGCAGTCAGGCAAACCACTGCAGGCCAATCCCCCAAGCAGCACTTCAGCTTAGGGATAGTCTCTCCTCAGTTTCTTCTTGGTTCCGCTCCTCAGCAAAGGTTTCTTCTTGTTCCCAAAAGTGATCTAATTTTCCTGGGGTCTGGGTGCCCCTCTTATACCCTGATTCTCTTTGTTCTCTGGAGGCAGAGAGGCCTCTGCCTAGTCCAAAACCAGTTCTGGTCAGTCCTGGAGCACTTTGTTTTTCTGACTCCTTCTTTCCTTTCAGAATGTGGGGCAGAGTGCTCAGCCGCCCGGCAGGAGGTGGAGCCAGCATTGTGGAAGGCAGGCACAGCCCTATTCAGACCCAGGTGCAACTCCTCCCTCCACTCTGGATGCAGATCTTTCTATTCAGCCCTGTGCTGACTCACCCTGTCTCCTGTAGCCACCCCCAGCCCCTGTCACTCAATCTCCAGACAAGGAATACACAACCTAGCAGAGGCAGGCTTGGATAGTTAGGCAAGAAAATACCCACTTTCTAAAAGTGGTATTTTTCGAACACAGAATGTTAAAACCAACTTCACTAAAAGATGTATTTTATCATTCTGAGTTCAGGCATACTAAATTCGTTTTTCTACCATGTTCCCTGGGTCAGTTCTGACTATAAGGTGTAATAGTCAGTCTGCCCATTCTGGCCTATGGGGAGCAGGTAGCCTTGCAATAGTGAAAAACGAAAATGGCTGTAATTCACTATTAGGACATGCCACACACACCAGGGCATGTCCTACCTTATCCTTACAATGCACCCTGCCCTAGGGCCTACTTTAGGGGTGACCAACATGCAGTAAAGGGAAGGTTTAGGGACTGGTAAGTGGGTGCACTCACCAAGTCGACAGGGCAGCCCTAGGCTGCACACAGGCTCTGCGATGGCAGGCCTGAGACACATTTTTACAAGCTGCTTCTGTGGGTGGCACAACCCGTGCTGCAAGCCCACCAGCAGCATTGGATTTACAAGCCCTGGGCACACTCAGTGCACGGTACTAGGGACTGACAACTAAACCAATCATCCAATCATGGAGTCACTAATACATACATCAATTAACGATAGGGAGCACTTGCACTTTGGCACTGATTAGCAGCAGCAAAGTGCCCATGAGCATCTAGTCCAGCAAAAACATATCGGGAACAGTGGAGGCATTACGAAAAAATGGAAGGGAGACCCACGCCAAGGATGCCAGGTCTAACACTGACCTTTGTGCAAATGGGATCATTTTTCCAGTGGCCTGGCTTTTTACAGACAAAGCAATAAGGTTTCTTGTCAGAGGAGAAAGGAGTTTGAGACCCACCCCCAGAAGAGGATTTTTCGGGCCCAACAGGGGACTTGTCTTTTGATTTATCCCCACCTTTCTCTTGAGTCTTGGAAGAATCTTTCTTCTGATCACCACCCTGATTCTTCTGTTTCACCCTGGGTCTGACCCATTTATCTGCCTTCTTTCCAAATTCTTGGGGAGAAGTCAGATCTGAGTCAACCAGGTACTGGTGCAAAAGTTGGTTTTGACAATTATTAAGGATCTGCTCCCTCATAATCAAATTGTACAATCCTTAGTAGTCATGCAGCTTGCTGCCATGTATCCAACCTTCCAGAGCCTTTGTAGCACTATCCAGAAAGTCTACCCAGTCCTGAGTCTGTGTCTTCTGGGTGTCTCTGAACTTAATCCTGTACTGTTCAGTGGTTAAGCCAAACCCTTCAAAGAGAGCACTCTTCAGGACTGAATAATTATCAGCATCCTCTTCTCTAGCAGTGAGGAGCTTATCTCTACCTTTGTCAGCAAAGGAGAGCCACAAGACAGCTGCCCACTGCTCTTGAGGGACCTTCTGAACTTTACAGGCCCTCTCCAAAGCAGTTATCCATTTCTGGATGTCATCCCCTACATGGAAGGGAGGGACAATCTTGCTCAGGTTCCTATGATCAAAGGTGTGTTCCCTAACCCTTGGGACACTATAGCTGCAACCATGGGACTCTAGTCCCAATTTCTTTCTAGTCTTCTGGACTTCTAGGGACTCTTTATCCAGGGCCAATTGCTGTTGCCTGAGCCTAAACTTAGCTTTCTCAAGCTCTAGTAATTGGCACTCCCTGTCATAAGAGTTGTCCCTCTTGTTAGAAACAGAGGTCCCTATAGAATGTCTAGAATGATCTGACTCAGCAGAGGGAGATCTAGATCTCCTTGGTAAACTCTGCACTCTCCCTGGAGGACTGAAGTGATGGTCCTCTTGACCCTCTTCTTCTTCTTCCTCCTGGGGATCTGAGTTGTTCAGGGGTCGATCATTTTGATCCTCCTGTGAGAAGTTGGCCTGGCATATGCTGTCCACTATTTATAGTGGGCACCTTGTACCAGTCCAAATCGACTCTTATGGTAGGTAGGTTAAAGACAACCTTATTGAAAGCTATCCTAGTGGTAGCTGTGGAGAGCAGCCTTCAGGCTAAGTCTTGAAGGAATGTAAAGCAGCTTGTTTTACCAGTCTATAATCTCTTGAGTGACCAAATGAAAGAGCACCACACCAGGTATATATTCAAAATATATGTATTTATTACTAAACACACCCCTCTAGTCTCTTTATGGGGCTAGAGTTCGAAGTACATAGGTTATAAGATCTTAAATCACAGTAATAGCACAAATACACGTTTGGGCCCTAGGGGCGTACCAAACCATATACCAATAAAGTGGTATGCGAACCACGACTGAACTAGACACTAGGCCTAGAGCCTCTAGAAGTGCTTGGAGCACAAGGAACCACCCAAGGTAGTGACACAGGGGACCCACGGGAGACGCGTGCAGTGTAAATACACAACCGCGAAACGCCGTTAACTTCTATGGAGAAAGTCGGGATCGGGAAAATAGAGGAAAGGGACACTTAAAAGAGGACTAGGACAAAACCCTTTGAGATCTAGGACTTTGAAGAGTCTCTACCCACGGGAGCACCGGAGTACTCGTGTTACCTCACCCAGGGAAACCGGGTGCATAGGTGCCTTTCGGGGTCGGGTTTCGTCGTCGGTTCTTATGGCGATCTGCTGCAAAGTGCTGCTGGCGACCAGGAGAAAAGTGTCCGGGTGGATCCAAGAGTGGATCGGAGTTCTGAAGAACCTGAAAGCAGAGGGGACAGAGTCTGGGTCACTAGCCAGTGACCAGGAAGGCGATGGACAGATGCCCACCGTTGTTGAGTGCTTCAAGTTCGTTGATGGTCGTCTTGACTCTTCAGCTATGAGGTCCGGGAGGCGTTGTCGGTGACCAGGAGCAGGATTCGGGCTGCTGCTCGATGTCTGTCGAGTGCAGAGGTGTCGGCGACCAGATTGGACCCAACAAGCCTTGGCAACGGCAAGTCTCGAGTAAGATGTAGATCGTCGATGATGCAGACCAGCAAGGTCTGGGGAACTCACCCAGCGAGGGTAAGTGAGGGCAGGCCTGGAGCAACCAGACTGCCAAGCAAAGAAAAGATTGGCCTTCGTTGAGGGCTACTAGCCAACAGGCTAGCGACCGCGAAGGAGCCTCGTGACGCCGCACGTGGAGTTGGCTTACAGGACACTCGTGGAGTGGGGGCCAGTGATCTTCGGTGCAGGTGGTGCTGGAGGCTAGGGCTACTCGGAGCCCAAAGCACGACTTCTTGGGACACCCAGAAGATGGTGCACTTGCAAGTGTGCTCGGTGTCCAGGGGTCACGGTCTCAAGTCACCCACTATAGCCACGGGCCTCAGCTTTGCTGGGGACTCAGGGTAGCCTTGGGGAAGTCTGAGAATCTACCTCTGGTGATGCGATGACTTCGGCGTCCGACGGGAGCTTCAGTGATGCGAACCAGACAGATGCTTCTTTGGTGCCTGCCAAGCAGGGGAGTCACTCCTTGACCCCAAGGGAGATTCTTCAGTCCTCTAATCGTGAGTAGAGTGTCGAAGGTCCAGCATTCCGTTTCAGAGTTTCGTCCAGGTATAATCTTGCTGTGGCAAGGGTTCCCCATTTTAACCAGTAAAACAGGGAGGGACTAACTCTATGACCCCACCTATGGGAGGGTCAAGGGAGGGGGTGGCTACACCCACTTCCCTTTGTCCAGTTTCGCGCCAAAGCAGGGGCAGGTAGCCCCTGAGCTGGTTTGAACTGGCATATGCACAGAGGAGCCTTTTGCTCCCCCAGTGCAGGACTTCAAAGCACTCTAAGAGTGCACCCACCCAGCCCCAATACACATTATCCTGTCTGGGGAGGTGGTCACACCTCCCTGCAACAGGAAACCTATTGTCCAGGCCTCCCCTGCCGGAGTTTCGTCCAGCAGCAGGAGGCCAGACTTGTGTCTGTGGCAGCAGCATCCATTTTGTGATGCCAGGGCTTCAGAAAGAAGTTACAGGGTAAGCCAGAGTTAACATGTCTTTCCCTCTAGAAGGGTGGAATGCTACCCCCGCCGCCAGGATTGGCGGGGGGTAGTATTCCAAGATGTTTGACACCAAACACGACATGTTTAGGTGCAGCCATTCCAAAGTTAGCATTTTACCGCGAGGATATAATGCGCTTAAGAGTATATGGTCAGGCTGCACTACAAACAGCATCAGAGATGGTCTCCGAACGCTGCAGAGGGGCCCTGCTCATGCAGGGGCACCCTCTCACATAGGAACCATGCACTCTGCCTTTAGGATTGATAAGGCCTGCCTTAGGAGTGACTTATAGGTTTATATGTGTGTATGTATTTAGTGATATAGGTAACCTATATCACAGTAAGGGGTGCATGCACCACCCTACCCAGGCTGCAGTAGCAGACCTGTGGTGTCAGTTTGGATGGCCTTCCAGGGGTGGCATAATACATGCTGCAGCCCCTGGCAGGCCTCTGAGGTACCTATGCCCTTGGTACATAGTATACCATATACTAGGGACTTATAAGGGCACTCCAGATTCCAATCAGTGATGTGCCTAAGGCACATGGAAACCATTTTACAGAGAAAGCAGATAGACTGGGGCCCTGAATAGCAGGATCCCAGTCCAACTAAGTCATAAACCAGCAAAGCACCGTAAAAAAAGTGGGGGCAACCATATAGTCAGATTCCACCTTCCTACATAACCCCCCCCAAACGAAAGGAGATAAGGCTAACCTTGGCCAGTTGAGCCTATATTGACTAAGTGGCCATATAAGGAAGCACCTGCACTAGCATGGTTGCCCCCTATGTTATGGTCCACTAAGCAATCCCTCACCCTAAGGGTATGAGAGGGTCTCCACCATGGGGAATCACTACCTCTGGTGTGCTTAGGTAAAGTACAAGGCTGGTGAGGTGTCTGAGTAGGGAAGTGAGGCCCTAGGAATGTTGGCCTCAGCTTCCTCAGATCACTGGTCACCGTGTATGCCTGTCTTTCCATGACTGAGTTGCACTTTGCTCTAAGGGTCAACCTTTGGCTGCCTACAGCTGGGGGTTGGGTCCCTTTGGATGGAACACTGGAGGGACATGGCAGGTTTGGAACCTTCTGGTCCCAGGTTTGCCCTTGCCTACCAGAGTCCTTCTGGGGGAGGTCCCTACATAAAGGTATGGGGGATCCCTCAGTGTGTAGAGGAATTTTCACCTGGCTAGGGCTACTAGACTGGGTGCCCCTAATCTGCTGATGGGGGCTTCATCTGGACAGGGGGCCCTGGGGGTCCACTGACCTCCCTGACCTCTGCAGCCCTGGGCTGACTGAGGCAGGGTAGAGAGGGGCAGGTTACCTGCTCCAGACTGGGTACCACCTTGGAAGGGTCCTCTGCCATCAGGGGTGTGACCAGGCCAGGCCTGACTACCTCTGTGGCAGTTCCTTCACTAGGGGTAGGGTCAGTTCCCTGAGGAGGCTGACCCTTACCTATTGTCTGGGGGAAGAAGACTTTTCTTCAACCCTTGTGCTCTCTTTTGGGGGAGAGTGGGCCATTCTTTCAGGCTCCATCTCTCCAAATTCTTGGGCTGGGGCTGTGGCCATCACAGCCCCACTAACCTTTACAGGGACGCCCAACATCCTAAGATGGGTTTGGTGTTCAACTTCAGCCCAGGCTGAAATTTCCAAATCATTGCCCATCAGGCAATCTACAGGTAAGGTGGGGGACACTGCCACTCTCTTTGGGCCTGTGACCCCCTCCCAGCTGAGATTGACTATGGCCATGGGGTGATCTGTTCTGACACCATCAATGTTGGTCACCTGGTACTTAAACTCAGGTAAAAACTGGTGAGGGGGACTAGTTTCCCTGCCACCATGGTGACACTAGCCCCTGTGTCCCTAAATGCCACAGCTTTCTGACCATTAATCATTGGCTCCAGTCTGTACCTGCCCAATGCTATGGGACCCATGGTAAAGGTGGCAAATCCTATACCACCATCAGAGTCAGAGGAGTCTGTTGAGGGGTCCCTGTCTAAACTAGGGCCCACCTCTGTTCCTCTTGCAAAAGCACCTAACTTTTTGGGTGCACTACTCCCAACTGGAGGATTACTACTGGTAGTACCAGGAGGGGTGGTAGTAGTTGTGGGAGGAACATTTTCTTTATTGCCAATCCTGGGGCAACTGGGATCAGTTTTCCAGTGCCCAGGCTTTTTACAGACATGGCAATAGGGTTTCTTTTCAGGAGAGGAAGGAGTTTGGGACCCACCCCCAGAAGAGGAATTTTGGGGCCCTGTAGGGGACTTATCCTTATATTTATCCCCACCTTTCTCTTGGGACTTAGTAGAATCTTTCTTCTGGTCACCACCCTGATTTCTAGTTTTTACTCTGGTTCTGACCCATTTGTCTGCCTTCTTTCCCAATTCTTGGGGAGAGGTCAGATCAGAGTCCACCAGATACTGGTGCAAAAGCTGGTTTTGACAATTATTAAGGATCTGCTCCCTCATAATCAAATTGTACAATCCTAAAAAGTCCTGCACTTTGTTGCCATGTATCCAACCTTCCAGAGCCTTTGTAGCACAATCTACAAAATCAACCCAGTCTTGAGTCTGAGCTTTTTGGGTGTCTCTGAACTTCAACCTATACTGTTCAGTGGTTAGGCCAAACCCATCTATCAGAGCACTCTTCAAGACTGTGTAATTGTCAGCATCCTCTTCTCTTACAGTGAGGAGCTTGTCTCTACCTTTGTCTGCAAAGGAGAGCCACAAGATTGCTGCCCACTGCCTCTGGGGGACCTTCTGAACTTTACAGGCCCTCTCCAGTGCAGTTATCCATTTGTGGATGTCATCCCCACTCTGGTAGGGAGGGACAATCTTGTTTAGGTTTCTATGGTCATAAGACCTTTCCCTATCTCTAGGGATATTGCTGCCACCATGGGACTCTAGTCCCAACTTTCTTCTCTCTCTAAGGAGATCTAGGGATTCTCTATCTAAAGCTAATTGCTTTTTTCTGAGTTCCAGCTGAGTTTCCTCATACTGGACTAGCCTCTTTCTTCTCTCATGAGAGGATTCTCTCCTATGAGATGAGACAGAGCTCCCTATAGAGGTGCCAGAGTGGTTAGACTCCTGAGAAGGAGACCTAGACTTTCTGTGCACACTCATAATCCTTCCTGGGGGACAAAGGTGTGGTTCTCTAGATCCTCATCTTCATCTTCCCCAGAAGGGATTGGGTTTTCCAGGTCAGGGTCATTGTCACCCTCCTGGTCAGTTTCAGAGGGGGGCTGGGGGTAGTGGTACCCCTGGCCCCTTCCTCATCTGCTGGCCCACCCTCTGCTCCTACCCCTTCAGTCTCTGAGGACTTACTAAGATCATAAGCCACCAACAACTCCTGGAGGTGTTGGGTGGTGGGACTTTGGCCTGTCCTTAATTTCCTCACGTTACACAAAGCTCTCAGTTCCAAGAATGGGAGTGTGTCATACTTGGAGGGGGAAGCTCAATGGCTTCCTGCAGGGCATCTTTGGATCCTGCTTTTAAAGACATTACTAGTGTGGTGTGGTGTATGCACTACCTACTCTAGTGTGGCCTACTAAACTCTCTTGAGTTGTAGAAAGGGTTGTGCTATCCCTTAACACACAACTCTAAGTTCAGTAGAACTTACTGATATTCTAAGCTTAAATTATATGTACCTTAGGTACCTTTAGTGGTTTTCAGTTGATCAATTCAATTGAGATTATCTGGTAAAACAATAGCAAGCTGGAATCCCACACGCTGCACACCAATGTGAGAAGTTGGCCTGGCATATGCTGTCCACTATTTATAGTGGGCACCTTGTACCAGTCCAAATCGACTCTTATGGTAGGTAGGTTAAAGACAACCTTATTGAAAGCTATCCTAGTGGTAGCTGTGGAGAGCAGCCTTCAGGCTAAGTCTTGAAGGAATGTAAAGCAGCTTGTTTTACCAGTCTATAATCTCTTGAGTGACCAAATGAAAGAGCACCACACCAGGTATATATTCAAAATATATGTATTTATTACTAAACACACCCCTCTAGTCTCTTTATGGGGCTAGAGTTCGAAGTACATAGGTTATAAGATCTTAAATCACAGTAATAGCACAAATACAC
This sequence comes from Calotriton arnoldi, assembly GCA_963921515.1. Classification (NCBI taxonomy): domain Eukaryota; kingdom Metazoa; phylum Chordata; class Amphibia; order Caudata; family Salamandridae; genus Calotriton; species Calotriton arnoldi. The sequence goes on along the minus strand of CAWUFW010019751.1, from coordinate 94,869 downwards.
GTTTGGGCCCTAGGGGCGTACCAAACCATATACCAATAAAGTGGTATGCGAACCACGACTGAACTAGACACTAGGCCTAGAGCCTCTAGAAGTGCTTGGACCACAAGGAACCACCCAAGGTAGTGACACAGGGGACCCACGGGAGACGCGTGCAGTGTAAATACACAACCGCGATACGCCGTTAACTTCTATGGAGAAAGTCGGGATCGGGAAAATAGAGGAAAGGGACACTTAAAAGAGGACTAGGACAAAACCCTTTGAGATCTAGGACTTTGAAGAGTCTCTACCCACGGGAGCACCGGAGTACTCGTGTTACCTCACCCAGGGAAACCGGGTGCATAGGTGCCTTTCGGGGTCGGGTTTCGTCGTCGGTTCTTATGGCGATCTGCTGCAAAGTGCTGCTGGCGACCAGGAGAAAAGTGTCCGGGTGGATCCAAGAGTGGATCGGAGTTCTGAAGAACCTGAAAGCAGAGGGGACAGAGTCTGGGTCACTAGCCAGTGACCAGGAAGGCGATGGACAGATGCCCACCGTTGTCGAGTGCTTCAAGTTCGTTGACGGTCGTCTTGACTCTTCAGCCACGAGGTCCGGGAGGTGTTGTCGGCGACCAGGAGCAGGATTCGGGCTGCTGCTTGATGTCTGTCGAGTGCAGAGGTGTCGGCGACCAGATTGGACCCAACAAGCCTTGGCAACGGCAAGTCTCGAGTAAGATGTCGATCGTCGATGATGCAGACCAGCAAGGTCTGGGAAACTCACCCAGCGAGGGTAAGTGAGGGCAGGCCTGGAGCAACCAGACTGCCAAGTAAAGAAAAGATTGGCCTTTGTTGAGGGCTACTAGCCAACGGGCTAGCGACCGCAAAGGAGCCTCGTGACGCCGCACGTGGAGCTGGCTTACAGGACACTCGTGGAGTGGGGGCCAGTGATCTTCGGTGCAGGTGGTGCTGGAGGCTAGGGCTACTCGGAGCCCAAAGCACGACTTCTTGGGAGACCCAAAAGATGGTGCACTTGCAAGTGTGCTCGGTGTCCAGGGGTCACGGTCTCAAGTCACCCACGATAGCCACGGGCCTCAGCTTTGCTGGGGACTCAGGGTAGCCACGGGGAAGTCTGAGAATCCACCTCTGGTGATGCGATGACTTCGGCGTCCGACGGGAGCTTCAGTGATGCGAACCGGACAGATGCTTCTTTGGTGCCTGCCAAGCAGGGGAGTCACTCCTTGACCCCAAGGGAGATTCTTCAGTCCTCTAATCGTGAGTAGAGCGTCGAAGGTCCAGCATTCTGTTTCAGAGTTTCGTCCAGGTATAATCTTGCTGTGGCAAGGGTTCCCCATTTTAACCAGTAAAACAGGGAGGGACTAACTCTATGACCCCACCTATGGGAGGGTCAAGGGAGGGGGTGGCTACACCCACTTCCCTTTGTCCAGTTTCGTGCCAGAGCAGGGGCAGGTAGCCCCTGAGCTGGTTTGAACTGGCATATGCACAGAGGAGCCTTTTGCTCACCCAGTGCAGGACTTCAAAGCACTCTAAGAGTGCACCCACCCAGCCCCAATACACATTATCCTGTCTGGGGAGGTGGTCACACCTCCCTGCAACAGGAAACCTATTGTCCAGGCCTCCCCTGCCGGAGTTTCGTCCAGCAGCAGGAGGCCAGACTTGTGTCTGTGGCAGCAGCATCCATTTTGTGATGCCAGGGCTTCAGAAAGAAGTTACCGGATAAGCCAGAGTTAACATGTCTTTCCCTCTAGAAGGGTGGAATGCTACCCCCGCCGCCAGGATTGGCGGGGGGTAGTATTCCAAGATGTTTGACACCAAACACGACATGTTTAGGTGCAGCCATTCCAAAGTTAGCATTTTACCGCGAGGATATAATGCGCTTAAGAGTATATGGTCAGGCTGCACTACAAACAGCATCAGAGATTGTCTCCGAACGCTGCAGAGGGGCCCTGCTCATGAAGGGGCACCCTCTCACATAGGAACCATGCACTCTGCCTTTAGGATTGATAAGGCCTGCCTTAGGAGTGACTTATAGGTTTATATGTGTGTATGTATTTAGTGATATAGGTAACCTATATCACAGTAAGGGGTGCATGCACCACCCTACCCAGGCTGCAGTAGCAGACCTGTGGTGTCAGTTTGGATGGCCTTCCAGGGGTGGCATAATACATGCTGCAGCCCCTGGCAGGCCTCTGAGGTACCTATGCCCTTGGTACATAGTATACCATATACTAGGGACTTATAAGGGCACTCCAGATTCCAATCAGTGATGTGCCTAAGGCACATGGAAACCATTTTACAGAGAAAGCAGATAGACTGGGGCCCTGAATAGCAGGATCCCAGTCCAACTAAGTCATAAACCAGCAAAACACCATAAAAAAAGTGGGGGCAACCATATAGTCAGATTCCACCTTCCTACACCTCCTGTCCAGGGTTTGACTCTAGGTCATAGAAGGTGTCCCCTCCTGACTTATCTTCTTCCCATGTACAACCCACTCTATCCTGCTCATCTGGCACAGGAGTCTTCCTAATGTCATCTAGCAGTAATGCATCAATGAGACGTTGAGTGTTGGCATTTCTCACTGTCTTCAGCTTCCTAGATACACACATAGCTTTTAATTCAGTGAATGCAAAGCTATCATATTTAGTAGGCAGGATGCCACCAGTGGCATTCCCATTAGAAGGCATACTAAGTGAGGTGTAGTGTAGGCACCTACCTAACCTAGTGGGAACTAAACTCTCTTAGGTTGGGGAAAGGGTGTGCTAGACCCTTGGCTTGCCCAACCCCAAGTTCAGCAGAACTTACTATCTTAAGCTAGTATTATATGTTCCTAGATACTAGTGTTTTTCAGTTAATCAATACAAAGATTGTTCTGGTAAAACAATGCAGGCTTGAATCCCAACCGCTGCACACCAATGTGAGAAGTTGGCCTGGTATATGCTGTCCACTAATGAAAGTGGGCACCTTGCACCAGTTCAAACAACCCTTATGGTGATTACCTTTTGAAAGCTATCCTAGTGGTAGCTATGGAGAGCAGCCTTCAGGCTAAGTCTTGAAGGAATGTTAAGCACCTTGTTTTACCAGAATGCAACCTTATAGAATTGGTTAAATGAAAGGGAAACCACACAGTAGTTATAAAAATATGTATTTATTATATATAACACTCTCTAGTATCCTCTACACAAGGATAGAACACAAATCAAATAATACAGTTGCAAAGAATCAAACGTAAGTAGCACAATACACAGTGGGCTCCCGGGGAGACCAAACCATATAAGTGGTATAAGAACCACGACTCGGGACTAGACCTAGTCTAGAAGGTGTAGAATCGCTGGGACCCCAAGGAACCACCCAAGGTGAGTGAGTAGGGACCTCACGGAGGATGGGTGTAGTGTGGGAACACGACTGCGTGCTCCGTACAATTCAATGGGAAAGTCGCGGTTGGAAAATCAGAGATTAAGGACCCTTCCCAGCAGATTACGAAGACAACCCTTGGAACTTAAGAGTTTGGAGGGCCACCCCACCTGTGGATACATTTGTACTAGAGTTACCTATCCCAGAGGAGCCGGGTGCATAGGTGCAAATTGGCGTCGGAAACCCTCGTCGTTCTCTATGCATGTCGACAAAGAAATGCTGCTGCTGGAAGAAAGAAAAGTGTCCGGTGGAATCCAAACGTGGATTCTAGATGAGAAGAACCTGAAAGCAGAGGGGACAGAGTCTGGGTCACTCTGGAGTGACCAGGGGCTCGGTAGACGAATGCCCACCGATGTTGGGTGCTTCAGGTGCGTTGACGGTGAGCTTGACTCTTCAGCTGCGAGGACCCAGAGATGTCTAGGACAACCAGGAGCTGGAGGAAATCTGTCCCATGAAGGATGTCGAGTGCTGAGGGGTCGGTGTCCGGCGGGAGCACCAATCAAGCCTTGGCAGTGGCAACAACGTAGATGGTCAAATTCGGTGTCGCTCTGGCCCAGCAAGGACCAGTGGACTCACCACAGCAAAGGGAGTCAGGGCAGGCCTGGAGCAACCAGGGGAGCCCAAATAAAGCAAATTTGACCCTCAAATGGACCCACAGGCTGAAGGCACAGGAGTCGCAAGGGGACCTAAGGCGGTTTCACAGGATACCAGCTAGCAGGGCACAGAGTGCGAGAATGCCAGAGTCCTTCTCAGAAAAGATGCACTGGGGTCAGGGCTACATTTGGCCCAACGCACAAAATTGTTGCACGACAACAAGCATGTGCAGCTGCAAATGAGCGCAGTGCACAGGAGTAAGGGTATACGGTCCCCACGAAGGATATCTGCCTCAAACTCGGTAAGGAGGCAGCTCAACCTTGGAGACATTCAGAAATCCACCTTCTGTGTTGCTGGACCCTTCGGAGTCCGCAGAAGCTCAGGGTCAGCAAACTGGTCAGATGCACTATGGTGCCTGCGTTTTCAGGGGAGTGACTCCTTCACTCCAAGGGAGATTCTTCTGTTGTCTTGGAGGTCCACAGGGTCCTGCACGGAGCCTGGATGGATCACGGACAGTGGAGAGACTGGGGACGGGAAGGGAAGATGAAGTCAAGCCCAAGGGAGGTCCAGCGAAGTCCAGCGTGTCCAGACGGTCGAAGTGTAGTGGTATCTTCTTGCAGAATCTTGTCCACGTAAAATCTAATGTCCTGTAGCCAGGTAACCCATTTTATACCCCCAGTAAAGGGTTGGACAGATTCTAGGGACCCTCCTAGGGGAGGGACAGGACAGAGGGGTGGCTACACCCATGTCCTTTGTCCAGTTTCGCGCCAGAGCAGGAGCAAATGGCTCCTAGAACTGGTTTGAACTGGACTATGCACAGGGACACCAAGTGTGCCCCTCGTGCAGACTTTCTGGCACTGAGACAGTGCACCCACCCAGCCCCAATACACTAAATCCTGTCTGGAAGGTGGTAACACCTCCCTGTGACAGGATGCCTATTGTGCTGCCTTCCCCTGCTCAAGCTTGGCTCAGCAGCAGGAGGGCAGACTCGTGTCTGTGGCTGGCAGCATCCATTTTGTGCTGTAAGGCTCGAGAAAGTTGGTACCGGTAGACTTAGGTACCCCCAGAGCCTCGGTTCTGAGGGAGGAATCATACCTCCCACACCAGTTACTGTTGTGGAGGTATGATTCCAAGGTGTTTGACACCAAACACAACATACTTCGTTGCAGTCGTTTTCGAGATAGCATTTACCGCGAGGTTATAATGCACCTCTACCTATATGTCCGGTAGTATCACGTACAGCCCGGGAGAATGGTCTCCGAAGACTGCAGATGGGCCCTGCTCATGCAGGAGCACCCTCTCACGCAAAACCCAGCACCCTGCCTTCAGGATTGTTAAGGCCTGCTATAGGGGTGACTTACAAAGTTTTAAGAGTAGTGATATATATAGATATAGTGAAACTACATCTAAAGTAAGTGGTGCAATCGCCAACTTACACAGGCTGCAGTAGCAGACCTGAGGTTCCATTTTGCATGGCCTCTCATGGGTGGCATAATACATGCTTCAGCCCATGGGAGGACTCTGGGGTACCTATGCCCTGGGTACATGTGTACCATATACTAGGGACTGATAAGGGTACCCCAGTATCCAATCTGGAGTTGTACCAAAGTACATACATTGCAATTTAAGGGAGAAAGCAGATAGGCTGGGGTCCTGAATAGCAGGATCCCAGCCAGACTAGTCAAAAAACCAACAAAACACCAGGAACAAAGTGGGGGTAACCATGCAGTCAGATCCTACCTTCCTACAGTAGGGAATGAACTAATAAGTTTGGGATGTGTGATTAAATATGATTGAGGAATATTTGATCTTCGTCTTAATTTGCATGTTATTGCCTGAGCTATTTATATTCATTGTAATCCTTCTGATAAACTTGTTATGCAGACAAATACAGCATAATAATTAATTATAAAATACCAATCCTCGTGTGTGCATTTTAATTTGGGATACAGGTGAGGGGCTTCCTTCCATTATCCCCTGTAGAAATGAGATTCTCTTACAGGTTTATTATTCTTCCAACACTTCATGCTTAGCAGAGCATAACTCACTATAAGGAAGGTGAGGGACGCCAGCCTGAGTTTTGGGGCAAGGCTAAGGGGATTTATTATGTTTGACTTAATAATAATAGGTAGAACACAACACCCTGTTGGTTGTGAGAGCCTTTAGAGGATGTCACCATAAGCCGTTCCTCCTGCTATTTTGTAAATATTTGTTAATTTGTGCAAAGTATTTAGAATTGTGTATAATAAAGTACTTTTTAGGCAGTGATTTATAAGTTGTTTGTTGTATTGACGAGTTCTGAGTCTCCAGCCCATAGCATGTCCCCTGAGTAACTCTTTAACTGCTCTTCCTCACAGCCCTGAGTGTCAAGTGCTAAAAGGGTTACTTGATTCCCAGTTGTGTGGTCAGCAGTACAGTGCCCCCATGACAACAGTGGTGAAAAACTGGAGTTTTTATAAAAGTGGCCTAGTAGATCCTGCCTGGCCTGGTGCCCTCCAATCCGCATCTCTTACAAGGTTGATCGGACCCTTCTTTTGATCTCTCCTGAGCCAGCGTGCGCACTGTTACTTGCAAGATCCTATGGCTTAAAAATCATAGAACAAAAAGGGCTTAGAACCTGACCATTACTTACCATTGGTTGGTATCATCGGCACTCCTATTTCCTTTCTTCTCAATGGTCATAACTTCCAGATTTCACTTTCTTCTTCGTGAGTTTGCATTTCGATGGAGCCTGGACCAAGCACCTATTAATTACTTTATCAGTGTTCTTTAGGTGCAAATGCTTAGATTGACATACTCCTTTTTAGGTCGAGCTTCGATCAACGTGTTATATCTCTTCTGTGGGGTTTGGCACACCCACCGATTGCCATTGGTTGTTATCTGTGGCATTCAGAAATGCTGGTTTGCTATTGGTGCATTTGTGTAAATATACCCTCCTTTGTGTTCTTAGCTCCCTCCCTGGCAATTTCACTCGGAGAACATTTTAGTTGGCCATCACACTATACAGCGTGTGATGGCCCCTCCTCCTTGCTCTCTAACTTGTTTTAGTTTGCCTGCCCCTGCTTGTGTTTTTGCAGGCCTCCAACTTCAAATCTCTCAGCACCACCTACCCCCCGCCCACACACACACCGAGGAATGCTGACTGGATGGAATGTCTTAAATTGAAATAATGGCAGAGGGAGTCACAAGCTATCTCTTCACTGCACAGATGGCCTACCATCCCAGTGCTATGGGACTCAGCTCTGCCATCATTTCAATTTATGACTTTCAAACTCATCTCGCCAGACACAGAGATCGGGCTTGTTTATTTGCGTATTGTGCTCACACAGTCAGGAGGCCTCAGAGTTCATAAAGGAGCTGCACCTTGTAAAACGTATGACAAAAACTCCTTTCACCTCATATGTCAGCCCTGATGGAATCTTGGGGGCAGATTTACAAGCCTCTTGCGACACATTTGCGCTGCCGTTGAGTCACTTCTGTGACGCAGTGGCGTCGTAAACAATGCGCCATGTTGCTACATATTTACAACGTGACGCATCTAGGGAGATGCGTCACGTTGTAAAGCCCTGCGCTACATTATACCTGCGTCAGGTATAATGTATGCAGGGTGGGCCTTCCGTCGCAAGAAAGCCTCGTAAAAGTGACGCAGTGAAATCTACAAGATTTCCCTGAGTCACTTTTACGACGCAGCTGTGTCAAAACCTTACGTCTGCTTGAAGCAGGCGTAAGGAGTGACGCAGCACAATAAGTATGGGCCGCCCCTGAGCATTGCTGGAGTTGCGTCGCGCTTGCGACATGACTCCAGCAATGCGCTGCCCTTATGACAAAAGGTGCGACACGCATCTGTCTATCCTTGCGCCACGATGCGCCGCATTGTAAATGCGACGCATCCGTGGTGGCGCAACGGTATTTTTGCGTGTTGCTTCTTTACTGGCGCATCCCTGCTAATATGCAGAGATGCGTCAGTCCTTGTAAATCTGCCCCTTGATGTCTAACATAAATAACAAAGTATAATAAATACCTTCGTCAAGAAATATAAGCAGCTTTTAATTTATGTTTAGGGACACCCCTATAACATACATATGTTGAACTTTATAGGATTAAATGTTTAGAAGTACATGCAATGTTCTTTAAATGAAAACTAATGTATTGCTTAAAACCTTCAGGGGCAGATTTACAAGGACTGGGGCATCTCTGCATATTAGCAGGGATGTGAGAAAAGATGCGATACGCAAAAATACCCTTGCGCCACCACGGATGCGTCGCATTTACAATGCGGCGCACCGTGGCACAAGGATAGACAGATGCGTGTCGCATCTTTTGTCGTAAGGGCAGCGCATTGCTGGAGTCGTGCCGCAAGCGCGTCGCAACTCCAGCAATGCTGAGGGGCGGCCCTTAGTTATTGTGCTGCGTCACTCCTTATGCCCGCTTCAAGCAGGCGTAAGGTTTTGACGCAGCGGCGTCGTAAAAGTGACTCCGTGAAATCTTGTAGATTTCACTGCATCACTTTTACGAGGCTTTCTTGCAACGGAACGCCCACACTGCATACATTATATCTGAAGCAGGTATAATGTAGCGCAGGGCTTTACAACGTGACGCATCTCCCTAGATGCAGCGCGTTGTAAATATGTCGCAACGTGGCGCATTGTTTACGACGCCGCTGCATCACAGAAGTGACGCAACGGCGGCGCAAATGTGTCGCAAGGGGCTTGTAAATCTGCACCTGAGTGATCAGAGAGGAGCAAAGGATGATTTTAAGGCCAGTAGAAGAGGTCTGTGATGGTGCATTTAGCTGACAGACCCTCTCAGTGTGAGGCGAGGGACTTGATATTCCCGTTACTTGAGTAGTGTGGGTGGTTTGATTTGTAGATTGTGATTTTTTCCAGTGTTGGAAGTTGATGAAGGGTTCGGGGTTGGTGAGGAGTGGGTGACCCTCCATCCCAACTTGGGAAAAAGAAAATGTTATCATAAGATAACCCCTGAGAGATCCGTTGTAGGGGTGGAGCTCGTGCTAACCCCTGGTGTCTGCTGCCACATTGTCTGTCTGCCAAAAGATCTCAGTTGGGGTGGCAGATCTCACGCCAGTTAAGGCATCTTAGCATGTTATGTGTTGAGGGCATTGTAGTACGTGGTGTTGGATTCATGAGTTTCTTGTCCTGCTGGGCTAAGTGGGAACGGTGGGGTGGGGTGTGTGCCTGTGTGTGTGTGTGTGCCTGTGTGTGTGCCTGTGTGTGTGTGCCTGTGTGTGCGTGTGACTGTGTGTGTGGGTGGCTGTGTGTGTGTGTGTGTGTGTGTGCCTGTGAGAAGGTGGCTTGATATATGCTGTCCACTAGTTAAAGTGGGCACCCTGTACCAATCCACACTACCCTTATGATGTATGAGGTCATAATCTTAAAGAAATGTAAAGCAGCTTGTTTTACCAGAATATCACCTCCTGAATGACTAAATGAAGGAGAACCACACAGTAGTTATATAAAAATATGTATTTATTAATATAACACAACCTACTATCCCCTACACGAGGATAGAACACAAAGCACACAATACTGGATCAATAGAACAGTTGTAAGTAGCACAATACACAGTGGGCTCCAGGGGGAGACCGAACCATATACTAAAATAGTGGTATAACAATCACAACTTGACTAGACACAGTGCCTAGTGCACGTAGAATCGCTGGGACCCCAAGGAACCACCCAAGGTGATGACACAGGAGACCCACGGAGGACGGGTGCAGTGAGGAAACATGAATGCGTGTTCCGTACAACTCTATGGGAATGTCGCGGTTGCAAAGTTAAAGTTTAAGGACCCTTCTAGGAGGACTTCGAGACAACCCTTCGGAACTTAAGAGTTTAAGGAGCCACCCCACCCATGGATACCTTGGTATCAGAGTTACCTATCCCAGGGGAGCCGGGTGCATAGGTCGGAAGTGGCGTCGGAAACTCTTGTCGTTCTCTATGGCAGGAAAGAAAGAAGTACTGCTGCCGTGAAGGTGAAAAGGGTCCTGTGGAATCCAAGCCTGGATTCTGGATGGAAGGAACCTGAAAGCAGAGGGGACAGAGTCTGGGTCACTTCAGAGTGACCAGGGGCTCGGGAGACGAATGCCCACCGATGTCGGGTGCTTCAGGTGCGAAGAAGGGATGCTTGACTCTGCAGCCACGAGGACCAGGAGATGTCGAGGACAACCAGGAGCTGGAGGTGAGCTGTCCCACAAAGGATGTCAAGTGCTGAGGGGTCGGTGTTCAGCGGGAGCACCAACAAGCCTTGGCAACAGCAACCCATGCAGGAAGGACAAGCAGGTTACGGTGTGGACCAGCAAGGTCCAGGGGACTCTCCAAGCAATGGAGAGTCAGGGCACATCTGCAGAAAACAGGAAAGCCCAAGAACAATTACGATCACTCTCAGGGGGACCCACAGGCCGAAGGACCAGGAGTCGCGAGGGGACCTCGAGCAAGATTTCAAGGCACCAGCCCATGGAGCACACGGCACAAGGAGGCCGGAGTTCTTTGGTGCAAATACTGCTCAGGGTCAGGACTACACAGAGTCCAATGCACAAGCTCAGGAATTGACAACAAGCATATGCACTTGCAAATAAACGCAGAGCACAGGGGTTCGGGTTACGCAGCCCCCACAAAGGATACTGGCCTCAAACTCGGTGAGAGGGTTGATAAACCACAGGGCCAATCAGGAACCCACCTCCTGTGTTGCTGAAATCTTTGGAGTCTGCAGGAGCTCAGGAGCAGCTACTGGTCAGTTGCGCTTTAGGTGCCTGCGAAGCAGGGGCATGACTCCTTCACTCCAAGGGAGATTCTTCTGTTGTCTTAAGTGCCCCATAGGTCCTGCACAGAGCCTGTATGGAGTCACGGCACAAACTAAGCTTTGGACGGAAAGGGGAATGAAGTCCAGCCCAGTCGAGGTCCAGCAAAGTCCAGGTGTCCAGACGGTCGAAGGTTAGTGGTTTCTTCTTTGTAGAATCTTGTCCACATAAAATCCAATGTCCTGTAGCCAGGTAACCCATTTTATACCCACAGGAGAGAGTTGGACAGATTCAGGGGACCCTCCTAGGGGAGGGGCAGGACAGAGGGGTGGCTACACCCATGTCCTTTGTCCAGTTTGGTGCCAGAGCAGGAGCCAACGGCTCCCAGAACTGGTTTGAGCTGGACTATGCACAGGGACACCAAATGTGCCCCCAGTGCAGACTTTCAGGCACTCTCAGTGTGCACCCACCCAGCCCCAATACACTAAACTCTGTCTGGGAGGTGGTCACACCTCCCTGTGACAAGATGCCTATTGTGCTGCCTTCCCCTGCTCGAGCTTGGCTCAGCAGCAGGATTGCATAAATGTGTCTCTGGCTGGCAGCATCCATTGTGTGCTGTCCGGGTCGAGAAGGCTGGTACTGGGTAGACCGGTGACCCCAAGAAGCTCGCTTCTGAAGGGTGGAATCATACGTGGAGGTATGATTCCAAGGTGTTTGATACCAAACATGATATGTTTCTATGCAGCCGTTTTCGAGATAGAATTTACCGCTAGGTTATAATGCACCTCTACCTATATGTCCGGCTGAGTCACAGACAACCCGGGAGAATGGTCTCCGAAGGCTGCAAAGGGGCTCCGCTCATGCAGGGGCACCCTCTCACTAAAAACCCAGCACCCTGCCTTCAGGATTGATAAGGCCTGCTATAGGGGTGACTTATAAGTTTTAAGTGTAGTGACCTATAGATATAGTGAACCTATATCTAAAGTAAGTGGTGCAAGCACCATCTTACACAGGCTGCTGTAGCAGACCTAGAGTTCCATTTTGCATGGCCTCTCATGGGTGGCATAATCCATGCTTCAGCCCACAGGAGGCCTCTGGGGTACCTATGCCCTGGGTACAAGTGTACCATATACTAGGGACTTATAAGGGTACCCCAGTATCCAATCTGGAGTGTACCAAAGTACATGTATGTCAATTTAAGGGAGAAAGCAGATAGACTGGGGTCCTGATTAGCAGGATCCCAGTCAGACTAGTCAAAAACAGTGAGACATCAAGCAAAAAAGTGGGGGTAACCATAAGAAGCAGATCCTACTTTCCTACAGTGCCTGTGTGTGTGTGTGCCTGTGTGTGTGCCTGTGTGTGTGTGCACCTGTGTGTGTGTGCATGCCTGTGTGTGTGTGCGCCTGTGTGCACCTGTGCATGTGGGTGCCTGTGCATGTGTGTGCCTGTGTGTGCGTGTGCCTGTGTGTGCGTGTGCCTGTGTGTGTGTGTGCCTCTGTGTGTGCGTGTGTGCCTCTGTGTGCCTGTGTGCCTGTGTGCATGTGCCTGTGTGTGTGTGTGCCTGTGTGTGTGTGTGTGTGTGTGCCTGTGTGCTTCTTTTACTAATGAATGCTTGGAATCTGTGCTGAGGCAGTGTCCCTCTGGCATCTGCTGGTGGAACGCCTTGCAGACCTGCTTGGTCTTGGGGTGTTCCCTTGGTGCCTAGAAGACAAAGCATGTAACCAGTACTAGTTGAATGAAGAGGATGTCTTGTGCTTGGAATGTACTGGCATTTGTTCCTTCACTATGTTCTTAGGGGTCCATAGTGCCAAGACTTGTCACCCTATACTTGGGACAGATCTGCCTTACCTTGACTCTGTTGCCGCTCTTCTCTGCCACATTGTGCCTGCACCCTTAGTTCAGGTGTATTCTGTCCTGATGTCCTTCTGTGTCATAATCTTTGTCCCTGGTCTCCTGTTTCCTTGTGTCTCTTATTCCACCACAGTCATGGAAGTAGGCAAAGTAAAAGGCCTGAAGAACAGACGGGGGCTCTGTTGAATGGAGAAATCAGGTGCTGGTGGACAAAAAGCGGTAGATAAAGTCCCCCGAGCAGCTGTGCTATTCAGGTGGGCTGTTTTCTGAGAGGATCTTGTAAAAAGTGAGGAATATGTGGGGCTGCCTGTAATGAGATAATATTGCGTTCTCCGAGCGGAGTGACAACTCTGCCCTCTGCGTTCGTGGCCACCGCAGGAAGGGCCTGCTGCTGAAGCGGCCAGAGCTATTTTGCGTGATTAAGGAATTGAAAACAAGAAAGTAAGGGGCATATTAACAAGGGCTGGCGATAACATTATCGCCGCTTTAGCGTCCGTTTTCGGGCGAAAAGCGGCGATAATTTTATCGCAATATCATCAAGGACACGCTAGCGCGTGTTTCCTTGACTTAGCGCCCGTTTCCAGCACGCCTAACTTCGCTTCTCTAATGAGATGCAAAATGGGCGTCACTGCGCGTACCCCTGACGGACTACCTTGTTAAATATTGCGAAATGTACATCGCAATATTTACAAGGAGGCCCACGCATTTTTGCAGACGTTAGTTTTTGGCGAAAACCGCGGTTTTCACCAAAAACTAATGTCTGCAAAAATGCAGACTTACCTATACCTAACAATGGGGTGGAATATGCTGATACGACCACAGGGTCGTATCAGCAAGGTTATCGCCGTTTTCCATGGAACATCGCTGGAAAACCAGCGATGTTCCATGGAAAACACCGCTATCGCTGGAAAATTATCGCCATTGCGCTATGCGTTGTTAATACATCGATAGCATGGCGATAATTGCCAGCGATAGCTGGCGATAAAAAAAATCTCGCTAAGAGCGGCCAGCGATAATTATCGCTGCCGCTTGATAATATGCCCCTAAGTGACTACGCTGTGCATTAATTTCAAACTCACGCACAGGGGTCCAGCTGTTGAATTTTGGTAGTGTTTTCATATATTTATTATGAGCATTTGAATGAAGTCCATGGGTGAGACGTGGCTAGTGATTCATTTGCACATTAAGGGATTAAAAACAGGTTTTGCCTTTTAAATGAGGATCACTTGTGAGTCACCATTAAATACCTATAAAGACCATTATCAAGCATTGTACCTGGAAGAGCAGGCAGCGTGGAATATTTGTAGGCACTTTAAAATAAAGTTTTTTAATCACGTATTTGGTTGTTGTATTTTTCTTTGAGGCACTTTAAAATCAAATTTTGGGAGCACATATTTGGCTGTTTAAATTGTACTTTATTTTAATATTATAAAGTAAAAAACGTATGCGTGAAAAACTATGATAAAATGAAACTAATCTGTTTTCAGGTCTGATGAAACAAATATTCTGCCTGTACGACAGAACAATTTTCGGGGTTGGTTCCTTTCCTTTATTGTTAAAACGAGTTTACATCCCTGACTCCCCCCCAGCGCCTGCTGATAAGAAATTCTACAACCCTGCCTTTATGTGGGAAATCTTTATAAGTGTGCAGAGTCTTTGTGGTGTGTAATTGTGTTAGTTGACAGCTCCTTCCCCTCATTCTGGCAAAGATGGCCCATCCTGACAACACCGATCCCTCTGTGTCTCAACGGGAGGAATACACAAAGACCAACTGCCAGCTACACCTATTCATGTGACCCAGGATACAGGCTGCAGATACCAAATGGTTAGGAGAGGAAAATTCCAACTTTGCCAAAGCAGTGTTTGGTGCTCAGCGTGTGAATGGATTTCTGTTCCATCTACTGCTTTAAATGGGCTACAACATTTGAGCAAACAGACAAACGCTCCTGCCTGCGTTTATGGCCTTCATACCCCGTTCTGGCAGGAATGGCAGCCTGACATAAAACTGCAAGTACTTCGCAATGGAGTGCTATATAAAACAACAGATGTGGCAGCACCCACGAAAATGTACTGTTTGACTAAATATCTATAAGGTCCCAAAGGCGAGACCGATTGCATTGCAAATGCTTGTTCTTTGTTGCTTTTCCCATCCTCGTTGCTTCTTCTATGTTGCTGTGGCTTCCCTCATCGTTTTTCCCTCTCCCCTCATTGTTGTTCCTTTTTCCTCGTTGCTATTGCTTTTCCCTTCAACCACCTGCGTTGTTGCTCACTCGTCCTGCCCTCCATCCTCCAATTTGCCCATTGTTAGTGCCCCTTTCCCGTCCCGTTGTTGCTTGTCCCCGCCCTCACACACCCCTATTGTTTCTTGCCACTCCCATCAGAAAAAAAAGCACTTTGACACAATCAGCACTGGCCAAGGCATAGTACATTTTCCCCTAACTTTTAGCCATGGTACACAGCAACATGGCTAAAAAACAGTGGCAAAGTCAATAGATCTTGTAGGCAAGAGCTTCTGGATTTGCCAATGCTTGTTTGAATGTATGCGTATCAGCCTGTGAGTCTGTTTCTGTATGTGTGCGTCTTTATGGCTGTATCAGTTTCTCTGCATCTGCCTGTGTGTTCTTCGTGGCTGTGAGTCCGAAACATTTGCACAGGCTAATAAGCGGGTGTTTCACAACCTGGCAGTTGCTAAGCACCGCTAAGGAGTTTCAACGCACACACCCAGGGCCTGATTACGACTCATGTGATTTATTTCAACCCGTGCTTAAACCATGTTTATGCATGGGATGGAATTACAAGCTGAGTGTTATGAAACGCATCCGGTAATTATTGGATGTGTTAAATACCTCAATCTTAGTTAAATTTCAGTAAGTCAAACTTTCAGAAATTTAACAGGGGAGAACCATACAGTATTTAACCCCTTTTAAAACGTTCACCATTTGCTGCTTTAGCTATGGCCTAAATTAAAATGCATTAAATAGTTGTTTTCATTTAGCCTTGCTTCCTAGACACCACTTCCAAACGTAAAAAATATAAAGTTTTAAAAAAGTAGTTCAAGCTAGATATAAAATAGCTTAGCTGGAGGTGTCCAGCAGTCTATTAATAACATTTATTCAGTGCTTAATTTGTAAGAGAATGAGTGCCGGTGCCCAAAACTTTGCTCAGAAGCCCATGGCCGTTGATGGATATCAACCAAGGTTGCGCAGTCTTGAATCCAACTAATGCCTCTTTAATCCACTACCAGACACTCCCTGCTCCTTTATGTTGCTCTTGCAGGTGCCTACTTTTACCCTTTAAGATGGTTTTTCCGTCTTTCTGCTAGGATTGTTTTTCCCTCTTTTGCTTTTGGTCAATGTCGGATGTAGAAAAATAAGTGTCAGTCTCCAAAAATGAGCGCCGGTGGCCCTCATCGACAACCACTTGCTCAAATTAAGCACTGCATTCAGGGCCGATTTTTAGCATGAGCGCCATGGGCTCATGCCCAGGGCGCCGACCTTCAGAGGGGCGCCTGGCGTTGTCTGCCAATGGGACCAGCCAGCAGTCTCCCTCTGGCCTGACTCCGATGATTCGGCACACACTGCAATTAA
This sequence comes from Calotriton arnoldi, assembly GCA_963921515.1. NCBI lineage: Eukaryota > Metazoa > Chordata > Amphibia > Caudata > Salamandridae > Calotriton > Calotriton arnoldi. The sequence goes on along the minus strand of CAWUFW010019751.1, from coordinate 78,677 downwards.
TCTATTCTTTTAGCTTCCAGAGCCCCTGTTTAGCATACACTCTCTCTCCTATTTCCCCCACACATCCAACCCCTAAACATTTGCGCTGTGGGGGGTTCAGGTGAAGGTGGGGGAGGGGTCTGGAAGTTTACTTAATCAGGAAAGGCCCTGTGTCATCACATTTCACTCGGCAGCAGGGAGGAAGATGAGGTCCGGCAGGACAGCAGCAAGCCATGCAGTGAAGATCTCAGTCTGGACCAGCTGAAGCATCACTCCTAATTATTGTTTTAACCGTCAAAATCTTCCTTCTTTCTGGTCTAATGCTTTTAAGTGCAAAATTAGGGGCATATTTACGTTCCCTGGCGCATCCCTGCATATCAGCAGGGATGCGCCAGGGAAAATGCGTCACGCAAGTTTACCCTTGCGCCACGTCCGATGCGCCGCATTTACAATGCGGCGCATCGTGGCGCTAGGATAAGCAGATGCGTGACGCATCTGCCGGCAGAAGGTTGGCGCAGTGCTGAAGCTGTGTCGCAAGCGCGACGCAACTCCAGCACTGTTCCAACCTTCCCTATCCCTAACATGGTGCGTCAATCCTTACGCCTGCTTGAAGCAGGCGTAAGGATTTGACGCACAGCGCTCGGAAAAGTGACTGCGTGAAATCTTGTAGATTTCACTACGTCACTTTTCCGAGACGTTCCTGCGCCGGAACGCCCCCTGCACCGGTACGCCCACATGAAACCTGACGCAGGTTTCATGTGGCGCAGGGGTTTACTACGTGACGCATCTCCCTAGATGCGTCACGTTGTAAATATAGCGCAACGCGGCGCATGGTTTGCGTCGCCGCTGCGTCACATGCGTGACGCAACGGCGGCGCAAAAGTGGCGCAAGGGGCTTGTAAATATGCCCCTTAGTGTTTGATGTTTATTGGCGTTCTTCTGTTTCTCTTTGCATTCTAGTACTTGCAGTTTTTTTTGTTTGTCCTCACCGTAAATTCAGGACTACAAGTACCAGGATACAATGAAAATATGTATTTGAAAAGTCAATGCAGTTATTGGTTTGCGCTTTATATTTTACAACAAGTTGTATGTTACAGCTAGTACGTAGGGATGTGGCAATGTTGATTTCGCCCAGGGTGCGGTCTGAGCAAAGGCTGGCCCTGACTGCAATGATTAATTAGCTCAGGTATAACCAGCCTCCATGAATATCGCATACCAAGTTAATAGGACTCCACCTAATTGCAGAGATTCAGGGACAGATTTACAACCCCCCTGCACCACCAGTACATCACTTTTTGTGACGTACTGGAGGCGCATTTCACTTCTCCATATTTACAAGGAGAGGAAAAGCCACCCTGCGTGACTTTTCCTCTCCTTGTAAATATGGCCCCTTCACACGCAGCACTTTGCGTGGAAGGGGCGTTCCATGGATGTTGCTGTGGGTGTTCCCACGCAACACCCATGGAATGAGACACATTTCCAGATTTACGAGGAATCGTAAATCTGGAAATGCGTGTCAATGCTACGCCTCCCAGGGAGGCGTAGCGAGCGCAACGAGGAGAAATGTTTTCATTTCTCCTCGTTTTTCCTCTTTCAAAGCTTGCTGCATTCTACAGCACGCATTGAAAGAGGAAAATGCCTTTAGTGATTGTTTTTGTGCAGGAAGGTGCCCCTTCCTGCACAAAAACAATCTCCCCATGGCGCAGGCATCCTTGCACCATGGTGCAAGGGTGCCTGCGCCGGCACATGGCTGCAGTTTGCGTGCCAGCGCAGGGGAGAGCAAAGGAATGCGACATATTATTGTAAATATGTCGTATTCCTATGCTTCGGAAGTGCCGCTGCATGGCGCAGCCAAAGGGCTTGCGTTGCCGCGCTGCGGCACTTCCTTGTAGATCTGCCCCACAAAGTTTATGATATATTCAGTACTTTCCCCAATTTCTTCTGCAACGTCCGTTGGGCTGAAAGAGATACCCTCCCTCCACCCCGTCAAGGTCAGTGGACGGGGTTTGAGACCGCTGCAGTGGTTTTCCAATTAACTCTCAAATATGTAAACAAGGCCGTTATCAGCTTGTCAGGCCTCCATTCACTTTTTCCAACCACTTTCTATGTCCGCTGCAGTGCCCAACTCTCATCCTACATCAGCAAAAGATGTGTGTTCAGTGTGGGGTCTGGGTGTGATTCCCATTCCTTCTGATAAAAGACAATGCAGCGCACGTCAGTCTGATAAATAAGATAAAGTGGTCTTGCAGGAAACAATGGCACAGGTTTTGCCTTTCCAAGAAAAGTAAACAAAAGCATTTTAAAAATAATTTTTAGGCCTTTCCTTACATGCACCCCTCTTTGAATGTAAGAGCTATATAAATGCAATAGTGCCTCATAACACATTTCTAAGTACTGTAAATAACAGACGTTGTGATAACCTAACTTAATGTTACTCTTAGAAGAATGGAAGGCGTAATTTGCTTTGGAAGCTTCAAAACAGTTACCTGAATATGACTGCATGCTTCCACAGTGAGCATTTAGGGTCAGATGTACTATTATTCCATTGGCAAAAAGTGGTTGCAATTGCGCACCAAATATTTGCAAATGGAACAGGATTTTCCAAACCACCCTGGGTCTTATTTACAGTATTTTGACGCAGAGCAGTGCAGCAAGCCTTCCTGCTGCGCTGCCGTGCATCAAAAGAAAAGGCCAGGAATGTGGCTTATCTACAAGATATGGCGCATTCCTGTCCTTTTCCCCTGCGCTGGAGCACAATGGGCTGCAAACGCAGGCACCCTTGCATCATGGTGCAAGGGTGTCTGTGTTGCAGGGGTGATTGTTTTTGTGCAGGAAGGGGTGTCTTCCTGCACAAAAACAATCACAAGAAGTGTTGTCCTCTTTCTATGTGAGTTACAGAATGCAGCACACATGGAAAAAGGAAAAACAGGGAGAAATAAAGGTATTTCTCCTCATTGCCCCTGCCTTGCACCTCCCCTGGGGAGGCGTAGGAACCTGACGCATTCCTAGGTTGACAAAACCTTGTAAATCAGGGAATGCTTCAGGTTCCATGGATGTTGCATGGTAACACCCACAGCAACACCCATGGAACGGTAAACAGCGCTTACCACAAATCCTTTTCAACACATGTAATTACAACGCAGTAGTTACAACGACCGCGTTGTAACAACGCATACCATTACCCCGCAAGTCGTCAACGACTTACGGAGGGGGCAGAAGGTGTTGGATTTAAAATCCAACACCTTCCTTACTGTTGCACATACTGGAGTTGGAATAGTAAATTATACTATTCCAACATCCAGTGCCCCCCCTAGAGCAAGTCGTTGTTACGACTTGCGGGGTAATGGTATGCATTGTTACTATGCGATCGTTGTAATGACCGCATTGTAATTGCATGCGTAGAAATGGCATGCGATGTAACGAGGTATATTCCCATGTAACACCCCCTTCACGCATATGCGTGGTTCAGGCAAATGCGCTCTAGTGTTCGGGATGGGTGGGGACTAGGAACAGGAGCATCGGAATGGGAAGCAGACACAGTCACAGACAGGTAAATGGGGTGGGTAGGTGGCAAGTTTTTTTAAGGCTCAGGGAGGGGGTCACAGTACTTTTAAGGAGGGGGCAAGTTTTAGGGCTCGTGTCGGGGGTCCCTATCGGGGGCATCAGTGGCACGTTTTTAGGGCTCAGGGTACTTTTAAGGAGGGGGCATGTTTTAGGACTCGGGTTTTGGGGTCGGTGACAAGTTTTTAGGGCTCAAGGAGGAGATCAGGGTACTTTTAAGGAGTGGGCAAGTTTTTAGGGCTCAGGACAGGAGGAGGGGGTTGGGGTAGCTTCAAGGGCTGGGTTTGGGGGAGTATTTAAGGAATGGGGTGTTTTTAGGGCTCAGGGCAGGAGGGCAGGTAGGGGGTTTGTAATTTAGGGCTTAGGGCGGGGGCCAGGTAGGGGGTTTTTAATTTAGGGCTTAGGGCAGGGGGAGGGGGGTCGGGTAGTGGTGGACTTAGCAGCGCATACACCCATGCCATTCATGCCTTTACCACAAAATTGCATAGTAAAGGCATGCGTGGTAAGGGAATGCGTGGTTTAGTCGCACTCATGATTTGGGCTGCGTGGTAGAGGCACGCGTGGTTGAGCCTTGCTTGCCTCTATCATACAATCCATGAAAAGCCACACAGTGTGGCTTTACATGGCCTTGTAAATATGGGGAGTCACACTGCGCCGCCAGTGCATCAAAAAAAGTGACTCACCGGCAGCACAGGGGGCTTGTAAATAAGCCCCCCTATGTACTAAAGGGTGGTGCCCAAAATAACAAATCACAGGGGGTCACAGTATGACCAGCCTTCTTAATATTCATTAAGCAGTTCACAGTTTGCGGCCCCCTTGACTGGGTGCAATCATGTCGATGGTGGCCTGAAAGGGACAGCACACCATCGTCCTTATGATTGCGTTCCAAAATGGAAACCATTTTTGTAAAGCAGCCCATGCTCCTTAAAGCAGAGGTTCTTAACCTTTTGACTTCTGTGGACCCCCACTGAATTTATACTGGAATCCAGGGACCCTCGCTGTCTCATTATTGGAAGCTGGGGAATCCCGGCGTAACCAGTTCCTATGATTTGAAGTTCAAAACTATACACCAAACAAATGCTCAAATGTTGAAATATTTTGTTTAATTCAAAATTAAATATGGAAAAGGTTTCACATTTTCAATTTGTCTTCTTCCTTTGTATAAACATTAAAAATGTTACGGTTAGAATTTTAATATTATTTATTTGGTAATATAGTTGCAGACCTACTGAGTAGCCCTAGGGGTCCTCGGAACACAGGTTGAGAACAGCTGCCTTAAAGGGACTGGAGCTCTTTAAATAGAATTTTTTTTTTGAATTTAGAACACTTCATTGGGACCAGTCACTGGTTTCCCTGAATCACTGTCTACTCTCCCTGAGGCTGCCACTCCACTTCCCAAAGGGGAAGGAGTTTTAAGGCGACCCCTTCCCCTTTGCGAATCATTTACCACCTCTTTTGAGGAATCGATAACTTTTCAATGGTTTGCAACCAGGATTGCGGGTACAAATCATTGAAACATTCCATACCACATTGTTATTTGGAATGAATGTCCCTTTCATAACACTTCCAAATTGCGATTTTGTATGGGTCACAGAACCCATTTTACGAGTTGCAAAATGTTTTCAAACTTACAACATGGGTTTTGTACATTATATAAAAAAGGGATTTTATAGTCACAAACCTAGTCGTTTTGCAAATTGCAGGGTATACAACCACACAATTTGGTATAGATTTGACCTTAATTCACTGTTCAATCCATCTAATACACATTATATACATGTACCTATATGTGGGTATATGTGCCAGTATTATACCTTTTTTCAGGCAAGTATGTGCAATTTGCAGGGTAAGGTATGAATCCATGCAGAGGCATCTCATCGTTTCATCCTTCTGAGATTGGTAAAATATTCTGCACTTAGATGACTAAGGGCCTCATTTACAGGTTGGCGGATAAGGGACATCTGCCAAAAAGCAGTAAATGTTCAGTCTGCCAAATGCGTGAATCCACCACTTTATTTTGAGTTGGGGGAAACACCAGCAGAAATCTTTCACCAAGAGCCCATCCAGTACTGGTCAGTTATTGTATATCAAATTTTGACACTTTTTAAAGCGGTTGTTCCTTCCTTCTTCTTCAATTCAATTCTATTCAATTATTTATTATGAATTGGAGCTCCAAGGAGTTCCACATAAAAATGTATAGAAACAACTCCAATTTACCAAATCGACCGGCACTTAAAAACAAACTGATAAAAGACATAAGACATCAATAATTACAGTTTTCGTAAAACAGTGCAAAATTCATAGTTGCATGTAGATTACAAAGAAGCGGGTTATGAACGCAAAATCAATTTCAAAATCCTTTCAAATACAAGGCTAACTAGGGCAGTGCAAAACGATTCATACCATTAGATTCTTTGACGACTTCAGCTGTGCAATACGAGGATCCTAAAATATATTTATAAAAATGCATTTTGTTCAACGATAATTATGTTACAAAGAAATTTAACAGTTAATATTTCGGTATACAGTACACAGTAAATAGCAGCATAAAAGATGACAAAAGTGCAAGTGCTTAGGCATGATAACAAATCAAAAATCCTTAAAAAAGTCTGATTTTTATTCAGATTACATGCAAAAGGCCTAACAGATACAATTTTCCTGACTAATAGGTATTGAATTGTACGTGACAGTATTCATAGCAGCATACAAGGTGATGAAAGTGCAAGAGCGCAACTACAGTGCCAATTTCAGAAACCCTTTGGTGTACTACCATAACATAATCAATACGAGACATATCATACCATTAAGTACTCTAACAATTTCAGCCGTCTGATGAAAACAACCCGATAATACTACTTATAGGATTCATTAGATTTTGCCCGGAAGGAAACCTATGCAACTAACTACAGCTAAGCGGAACAACATAGTCCTTCTCTAAAATATATTTAAATATTGTTTAAAAAAACTGAAGATTTTGAAGAAACTGGTTCAGAGGGGGGGCAAAAGACAGTTTCAGGCCTCCTCAGCTGTAGCAATGTTATATTTTAGGAACAACGGTTTCAAGAAACGACGTCGTGAGAGTTGTAGTAGGGGACAGACCAATAAAACATGATTTAAATCCTGCACCCAGTTTCCACATAAGTGACAAAGTCTATCCGGCCTAGGAAGACCCTCCCACGCAAATGGTATTATTCGCAAGGGAAGCAAATTCAACCGTAGCAGCAAGATGGTTCTGCGCACTCCATGGGGGAGATTCCACACAACATAAGGCTGTTTATAAATACTACTCCCCACTATGATATCATTATTGGAATGCGCTGCACACAGTGGGTATCTCTCTTACGAGAGACTTCATAAATTATATTTTTAATTAGAGTTTTCAAAACTTGTTAAGGAAGAGAGCCTGTGCCGCTATGCTCTGAATCAAACAAGTTTACAGTTTTCTCGTAATTCCTGAAGAGAACACTTTTCCCCTTCAGGGTGGAAAAAATTTCCTAAGACAATGCTACCCATAAGAGGTTCTCAACACTATTCAGTAGTGCATTGCTCCATCTTAAGCACGCAGCCATAGCGAACACATAAGTGGAAAGTAGCCCGAATTTGAGCCGAATCGCCGCTATAGAGGCTGTGTGGTTCAGATTACACATTTGGCGCCAAATACGCCCCTCTACTTTCTCAAAGTAATACCACTGCTGATTATCTACTGATTCACAGGCGTAACTCTGCACAGGAAGGATTTATAATTTTATAAACTGATAAGACATGTGTAAATTGTCTTTTCCCGCAATGTTTATAGAGTCTACCAATTGCAGAAGCCTGAGAAATTGCCTTACTTCTGCATTGGTCAATGTGGTCACTGCTGGAGCACTTGCATGTAAAAATTCTTCCTAAGTATGGATACAACTTCACTACAGCAAGCTTGTCTTTCCCCAAGAACCAGTGCATATTTTTCCTAACTCAGCATCTCCGATATCTAAAAACCATATTTTTACTTTTTGAGATATTTTTTTTTTTAAGTAATCATCTGAGTAAAGTGCTAACTCGTTAAGTCGCCTTTGTAATCCAATTGGATTTAGGTCTAACAGAATGGCGGCATCCGCGTATAGCAGGCAGCTCAGTTTAATTGTTTCTAGTTTCGGGGAGTTTCCTTTGCAGAGCCCCAACCTACTCGGCAAATCATTAATATAAAGAGAAAAAAGGAGAGGAGCCAGTAGGCACCCTTGCTTCAGCCCATTATGAGTCTCTACTTTGCTTGACAGGCCCTGGGTACCTCCCATCAGGACCTGAGTCCAGGTGGAGGAATGCAATGCGATGATCAATCTGAGCAGGTGCATGGGAATCCCCATTGCGGTCAGTTTCCTCCACAGTGTCCCCCGGTCAACTAGGTCAAAAGCCGCTGAGAAATCTATAAAGGCCACATACCCTTGCTCACTGTATAGTTTTCGATTACAGTTTGCGGGGCAGTAATGTTGTCTAGAGTACCACTATGTTTGCGGAACCCAGCTTGCTCCGCAGGGACAAAGCCGTTTCCAAAAGCCCAATCCTGGAGGTGGAGAAGTATGCTCTTGGCAAACAATTTTCCGGCTGCATCCAATAATGCGATCTGCCTAAAGCTAGCAGGGGACTTTTTAGGACCCTTTTTATATAATGGGACCACAATACTTCCCTTCCAGGAGGATAGAATAGTCCCATGTGCATAGCAGTGAGAAAATACCGGACAAAGAAATTGTGCCCATGCTGAGCTATCTTGTTTGACTATAGCTATTGGTAAGTCATCTGGGCCCATCGCGCCTGCGTACCTCACCCCTTTAATATAGCGCTCTATTTCCTTACATGAGGGGGGTCCGTAATCGATCCCAACGGGAGACTCCAAGACTAATTCTAAATTTGACCCGGCCAAGGGATTTATTGCATATAACTGAGAGATGTATAGGGTCCATTCTACATCTGATATTAAAATGGCTTTTGCCTTAGTTCTACCATCACAATATTTAGCTATTAAAGCCCAATATTTACGTGAATCACCGGACTGTGCAACCTCTCTTAATTTAATCCAATTTGCATCTTCCACACCTCTACGCTCCGATGCCAGCCTTCTTTTCTTGCCTGCTTTAATCTATTGATTTCCCTTTGTCTAGTCACCGAAGGCTGCTTAAATTGTTCCCTTATTAGGGCATTGATCTCACAATTAAATTTTTTTACCTCCCATGATTTAGCCATTGAGGGACTAATGCCACCAACTCGCTTTTTTCTTCCACACAATTTTCTATTTTTCCTGGTTGGGACCCTGAGGGAGGGTCTGGGGTTGCCTCAGATTGCCTTTCTGGCTGAAGATGCACTCCAGAGATTACAGGGCATGGTCCTGTACTGCCTTCCCTGCCCCAAAATGCACTGAAGGAAACCACAAGCAGTAATTGAATCCCCATTGAGTTGAATGGTTGTTACTCTCGCTACCTAGTTTTACCTAGATCACTGGAGGTGTTTGAGGAGTAATTGGCTTGCAGCTGACTCCCTGATTTTCTAAAAGAGGAGAGGATTGTAGTAATCTCTAAGCTAGGTAAAGACCAGACTCTTTTCATGTCATATTGACCTTTATCGATGTACATCATGTGGACTGTGCACATAAGAAGGGAGGAGGCTGGTGTTCCGTACCTTCGAAACCTACTCAGGCTACTGTATCAACTGGGAGAAATCTATTATTTACCAGATGGAAGACTGGGAAGGCCTGGACACTTTGGAAGGTGACTTCCGATTGACGCTAGTGGGTCTCAGCTACCTTGTAATCGATATTATGATGAATAGAGGACGGTTCTTGGAGCTAACCATCCACCCCCCCAAGACGCACTGAGATGATGAAAATTCCCCTTTATGATTTGAGGGAAGGCCTCCCTATTTAAAATAGACACCTTATACAAACTGCTTAATGTGTTGCAGAATACCCCATTTCAAATACCTGATAAGTACTAAATAGATAAAATGCTCTGAACGCTGGTCTGAGATGGGGCTACTCAGAGAATAGCCCTGCATATATTGTACAGATCTGTCTAAAATGGGGCCCTTGGTCTCCCAGACATGAGAGCATACTATCAGGCCACCCAACCACAGGTCATTAACGAATGGGGACACATCCCTCATAATGGGTCAGAATACAGGGCGGAAAGGGCGAAATTATGGTGGCTATCCACATTCACTACATGTACAGGGCAAAAAGACAGAAAACACCTGAACAAGCCAACCCAAGACATCCGGAGATCATGGAATGATGCTACCATCGCCTTGGCTGGCAAGGAAGGCTGTCAATAATCCAATACTCCTGTTAATAGCATATGAATACCTTTAGATCCCCAAGAACTCCTATTATCCACATAGGAGTGAAGCATCGCCACAAAGTGTCAAAGTGGACACAGAGATTCTCAATCTACAACATTCTACCTAAAGAATCTGAGGCAATGAGAGTAAACGATAGAGCAATGTGGCAGAGAAGTGAGTAAAATGAAGAGCAATATGGAGATTTTCTCAGTAAAAATGGTAAAGTCTGAGTTTTGCTGCTCAGTGTACTGACCTGATTCGAAGAGGGAGTCGATATGACCAAAAACAAAGAGAATCCGAGAATTTATCCTTGGGTCCTTTTCAGAAGTGGCGTCAATGGCAGGTTGGAGAAGCCACAATACTCCATCGGGCCGTCAGGAATCGGGAATGCAAAAAACAAAACTTCAGGGAAACCAGACCTTGCGAGGGGAGATCCTTCTCCTAAGAAGGTTTTCTGTGAAGCCAAATGTATGAATAATGCAGGGCATGGTTTAAATAGGACCCTCCACCTTGACGACGGCCACTGTCACAAGACTTCAAGGTCCCATATCCACGTGAGATCTTGAGTCCGCTGTGGTCAGCTATGCGGAAGGAGGTCTTACATTCCTTGTGACATACAGGCAGGTATCGCTTTGATCGCCCTAAGTTGGCAGGGTATGCCCAGACGTGGGTCCCTTGCTCACTTTGCCACTGGATTCAAGATAGCCTGGCTGATGAGGGTTATGAACCCGAAACTGGTCCCAGGATGCTTGTTTCCGGTCCAGGGAAGACATGGCTTGGCAGTTCGGGCTGGACTGTTCCCATGAGGCACAGGGTCAGACTGATTTGCATATGGCCATGTCTGAACTGGGGTGGTGGAGTGAGCTAAATAATGATGATGGATTAAACCCAGATCAGTTGACTGGGGGTGAGTGTTTGATTTGCTCTAACGCTCTGTCCATCATCCCCTTTGGTATCAAATGTATGAATAATGCAGGGCATGGTTTAAATAGGACCCTCCACCTTGACGACGGCCACTGTCACAAGACTTCAAGGTCCCATGTCCACGCGAGATCTTGAGTCCGCTGTGGTCAGCTATGCGGAAGGAGGTCTTACATCCCTGGTGACATACAGGCAGGTATATAACTATTTCTCTGTGCAATTGGGCCCCCCGCAAGTCGCGATAACTGGACTCTAACTAGCATGTTCACAAAAGCCAAGTGAACCACCAGTTATACCAAAAGAATACATACAAATGAAATAATCTAATAAGAGTGGTGGGTTTGTGTCTAGGGGGTCATGCAAATATGTAAGACCTTCAAATGGATCCCCCTCAAACACAGAAAGACAGTCACTCACGCCCTGGTCACCAGCAGACTCGACTACGGCAAAGCACTCTACGCCGGAATAAACAAAAACCTCACCCGCAAGCTACAGAACATCCAGAACGCCGCCGCAAGACTGGTCCTCAACCTGCCAAGACACTGCCACATCTCCCAGCACCTGCGCACACTCCACTGGCTCCCCATCGAGGCCAGAGTCGCCTTCAAGATGCTCACCCACGCACACAATGCCCTCCAAGACACCGGACCAGCATACCCGAACAGCCGACTCAATTTCCACGCACCCCAAAGGACCCTACGATCAGCCCAGCTCTCCCACGCCGTGGTCCCCCGCACCAGAAAGACCAGATCGGGAGGCCGCTCCTTCTCATTCCTCACGGCCAGAGCCTGGAACGCCGTTCCGCTCCACCTCCGACAGACAGCATCGCTTCCCATCTTCGCAAGAAACCTCAAAACCTGGCTCTTCGACAGACCCCCTCCTTGATGGACTGGAACCTGCACCCCCCCCACCCCCAGCGCCTTGAGACCCTTACGGGTGAGTATTCGCGCTTAACAAACGCCTGATTGATTGATTGAGGGACTGGGCTGGATGCAAGCAGGGACACCAGCGGGTTGCAGACAGTGCATGCAGCGCGAGTCACAACACTTGTGACCCTCCTCCATTGAGGAATGAGCTCCTGAGGATCATGGAGGAACGACTGTTCTCAGGACATTTCCCTGAGGCAGAGTTACTGTGGTTTTGTCTACGTCTCAACCACATCCCCGAAGATCTTCGAGTCCCTAGAATTCAAACTACAACCCACACATAAGAACTGTAAGTTTTAGAGACAACCAATTCTTTGGAGTTCTTCACAGGGGTGGGGATCACTTATTTCTCACCATTAGGTAAGGGTCTCCATCCAGAGAGAAGATTAGGTACTTACCACTAGGTCTTGATGAAATTTCATTGATCCTTAGGGACAGAAGAGGCATTGAACATGTCAACCACAATTTAACTAAAGTCTACCACACTATATACCAAACAATGGCTACCTAAAAAAGAACACTAGAAACATTATTTCCAGTGGATTCTCAATCCTGTTTTTAATCTTAATATAGATCTATTTATTTAAAAGTAGATAATGAGGAATCTATAGTTCATTTTAATCACCTTAATCACTCTACACCAATCTTCCATTTTAATTGCTGGTATTCATTAACACACCTAGGTTGTGCATTTACAACACCACTTGGCGGAAAAAAAAGATCGCCTGCAAAGAGCTCCCTCGAGGGGCCAGTTGGGCATTGCAGCGCCGGCCCAACGAGGAGCAACAGTGATGATGAAGGATCACCCTTGGCTGGGTGAGGGCTTGTGCTCCTATGAGCTGATACTCCTAGTGGCTGATTGGGTTCCAGTTACTTAATATATTACCTTGAACCAATATCAGAATGGTATACCTTATTGAAGTTGATATATGTCAGAAGAACGTATACAAGACCGTAATCTCTCCTTGTCCTCCGATGATTCGGATATATAGGCTAAAAAACCCACTTGAAACTGTTGATACTTCTACATACCTCAGTGCAGAGTATAATAGTAATAGATCTGGAAATCTTTACTCTCCCATAGACAAATTAAGTTTATTCCAGTTATCAAGACTATATTCAGTTTGCTACTAAACTGTGAGTTAAAGGCACTGAGCTCATGATATATCTAAAACAAAAAGCATACCTACATCCATCTATGGAAAAGATACACAAGGGGGCAAATTTACAATAAAATGACAGAGCACTGTGTTACTCCAAAATTGGTAACGCCACGCTCCAGCAGTTTTAAAATGCAGGGATGCGCCGTACTTACAAAAATAGGGCGCACCCCTGCAAAAAGTGACGTTCTGGTGGCATTAACTGTTTGTAAATATGCCCCAAGATTTGTGAAATCCATCCCTACTTCTGGCCCCAAAAATTGTCTTCACCAAACTCTATGAGTTATCCCACTATCAACATTTTGCTTCCACAGTTGCATGAAAAGACCAGAATAGGCTAGCTTGAAAACCATATTAAAATAGAACATTTCTGTTTATGGACAGTAATGGATGCAATAAAGAGCGTCTGGATGTTCAGTGTTCATTCTAAGAGGAATATGACACTTTTCCCCGCTGCCCGTCACCCCGCATGTTGTTACAACGCAGTCGTTACAACGACCGCGTTGTAACAATGCATACCATTACCCCGCAAGTAGTAACAACGACTTGCGGAGGGGGGCGCTGGATGTTGGAATACTATAATTTACTATTCCAACTCTAGTCTGTTCGGACAGTAGGGAAGGTGTTGGATTTTAAATCCAACACCTTCTCCCCCCTCCGCAAGTCGTTGTTACGACTTGCGGGGTAATGGTATGCGTTGTTACAAGGCGGTCGTTGTAACGACCGTGTTGCAACAACATGCGGGGTCGCGGTTTCGTTGTCAGGGTTGTTTACCTTCTAAGAGATCTCCTCTTATCTGACAATGCTTTGAAAATTCCACGGATAAGCGATTTAAAGGACTTGACTGTGTATTTGGGTCAGCAAAATCTTTTCACCAACCCAGATTCGATTACCTCAGAGGTTGGGTAAAATTTATGGAGTTTAGAAATTCAGAACGCTAGAACATAGATTTAAATAAATCCTCTGCTCATTCAAATCTTTGTTCAAAAACATGGTTTTAGATCGGAAGTGTGCCTAATTTGAGTTAGGAATTCACGGAATCCCTTGACCAGGTTTTAAAGCGATTTTCTGCCATGCTCTCTCTGATTTCCTTAGCCCTTGAGGCAAGTCCTTTTAACAAACAATCTTGCACTTTTTCTATATCTCGTTCAAAAATGTCCAAAATAAGGGGTCGATTACGATGTCGGGCGGATCGCCACCGCCCGCATGGCGGTGGCGATCCGCCCGCCATAATCGCCCGTCCGCCAACAAATTCCCCCCGCCATATTACCATGGCGGAGGGGAGCCCGGCAGACGGTAAGACCGTCCGCATGTTTTCCGCCCGGCCGAACAGTCGACCGGGCGGAAAAGGGTTTAATATGGTGGCGGTATCTGCAAGACACCGCCATCCATATTATGATGCCGGCGGAGATGAGCCTTTCCATGGTGGCGTCGCCGCCATGGAAAGGCTTGCGTGTCTTTGCTGTTGGGAGCCCGTTGCGGGCCCCCAGGGTGTTGGGGGGTGGGGGCTGCACATGGGGGTACCTATGGTACCCCCTGCATCTGCATGCACAAGGTGGCAGGCACCGCGCGGTGCCTGTCACGTTGTGCATGCAGATGCACAACATGCATTTCCAGCACTGTGGCGGGCGGTGTTGTGAGCACCGCCCGCCACAATGCTGGAAATGGAGGATGCCACCGCCACCGTGGCGGTGGCATCCTAATCACATGTGCGGGACCGCCGCATACATAGCGGGCGGTCCCATTTACCGGGGCGATGGCGGGCGGACAAAGTCCGCCCACCATCATAATCGGCCCCTAAGTTTCTATTGCATAGTTTAAAATCATTGGACATTTCCTAATGTATGTCGGACCTGTTGCTATTGTTACTACAAAGAGCTCCTTTTATACGTGCAGCTATTAGCAAATGTATTCAGGCAACTGTTTTATTAAGTTTATCAAAGGATTTGAACAAACTTTATGAATCTCTTGTCACAGACAAGTAGTTACCGATTTTAAGTCTCACTTGCTTGAAAAAGAGAATTATTGAGGACTGCAATTACTGTACCATGAAAAGGTTGCAATTTGATATTGTGCAATAGTTTCTTCTTATCTTCTAATTTTTTCATGCAGCATGATTGCAAAATATTTTTGATATTAAAAAAATCTATTTTTAGTTTTAATTGATTGGCAATAATTACATACAATTTACTGAATATAAATTTAGTTGCGAGAACATAGCACTTGATGACACCTGTTGACCATGTTGTCTGAGACCCCTGAAAAGATCTACAGCTGCAACTACAAGCACTATGGGATACTATTATTATATACTAATAATGGAAAAGCTTGGGATTCATACCTGAAATCTACAAAGACTGACAAGCTTTGCTTCTATCTGTTGAAATGTGGGTGCTTTAGCAAGGTTGTGATATTGTGTCTTGGGCAGTCGCGACTCCTGCAGGTAAGCGCGGGGGGCGGGACGGGGTTGAGGCGGGGGGAGTCGACAGACGAAGGAATAGGATTTATTTATTTATTTAATTTTCCCCATTCCATTATCTGTCTACTTCTCCCCCCGAGCCCCACCCCGCCCACCGCGCTTACCTGCAGGAGCCGTGACTTGTCTTGGGTAAATTATGATCTATAGGTTAGAAGCCACAGCCAGACACCAATGATCAATCCGCATTAAGGAAATTATTCTGCCTGTGATACAGTTGCAGCTCGCAATACTCGCGGGTATGGGGTGGTGGGGGTCCAGTGGGAGGGGGGGTCACGCGGGGTGGTGATAAAAGATATATAAATAAAAAATGTACCAGACTGGGCCCCGCGCCGCCTCTGCTCCTGCGCCAGGTCCCGCGTTTGGTGTTTTCCTGCTCTGGAACAGGAACAGGAACAGGCATGCTCCCTCCCCTCCCATAAGCCAATCACAATGCTGCAATGGCAGCGTTGTGATTGGTGCGGACAGTGCCTAGCCGGGCGCCTTTATGGAGGCCATTTTCTCTATGTAGGCTGCATACAGCCTACATAGAGAAAATGTAGAGTGTGCATGACTGGTTTGGTCGGCCCCAAGGGCCGACCAAACAGTCAGGGCCCACAACAGTGGGCAAGCCACGCCTCCCCGACCCGCCCACCCGCCCTCCCCCAACCATGCATACCCTCCCGCAGGCCCCCAACCAGGCATACCCTGCCTTCTGCTTTCTCGGAGTGCGAGAAGCAGAAACCTAAAATGGTATTTAAAATACCATTTTATGTTTCTGCTTCTCGCACTGCGAGAAAGTAGTGGGGCGATGCTCCTCCACCCTAATGGAGGAGCCGCCCCTGCTGTGATAAGATCACTTCAACTGCAACAGGAAAGAAAACCTTACTATTTGTAACAGTGTTTTTATTTAGCGCATCCTCCAGAGACTCTCACCCTTTAGAAGGTCATCCCAGATGTTGACACATTAAGTATACAAAACACTGCTGAATGGAATGCTTAAATTTATCTCCGCCACTGACTGCATCCTTATCCATTGCTGTTTTGCACACCATGCCACCTCAGTTTGGACCCAGCTATATGCAGTCAGTCTTGATTGACTCTGCTCCAGTTGGTACAGTCCAGTCCAAACTGCTAAGTCAGGTCCTCCCTGAACTGAAACACAAGCAACCCAGGACTGGTTTCGCTCTAGTTATGGGCTCACTAGCCATATTCAGACAATTAACAGTAACTTTATGACTGAGGACAAGCCTATCTTTTTATGTGCGGAGTTCCCCACCCTGACTACGGAGCATCCGCAATCGTAAAGTTACTATCAAATCATAGTTTGTGAATACCGAAAAAAGACTAAACTGACACAAAAGTGTACGTTTACCTTTGTGAATCAGGTCCTGTACGAATTTGTGTTTGCTGCAGGCAATGGTTGTGATAATATCAGAGAAATAAATAGCAAAAAACAGTCCACCATGCCATACAACAGGTTCAAATACAGCCAACAAAACACCCTACACACTGCCCTTTCGGCACTACTAGACTGCCGGATGGACCTTTTCAAGCCACCTACCCTAAAGATGTTCACAGCAGTGAGAGGAAAATAAAACCGTCTTGCATGCTTTGCTGTGTATCAGATCCAGCAGAACGGGCCTTCTACTCCCTACTACTAATTGCATATGTCGGCTGTCAAGCCAAATCAAGCAATAGATTGTACCAACTCAAACCCCCACTCCCACAAGTAACACAAGCAAGATAAAAACAGCAAAAAATCAATAGCCACGTTCAGAAGAGACACATTCGCTCAAAAGGGGGCTGATATATCTGAATTATTGATGACTGTTATTAATTTTGTGGTTCTCCAGAAAGAAGGAAATATTAATGAGAACGTTGCATGGGAGATCAATGCCAGCGGGCATGACATTTTTTAATGATTGCGTCCCACTGGTTGATTAGAAGAGACAGCTGGTATACATTAATGTGCAAGCAGCAGCAGACGTGCCAGCGTTCTGGACGTAGAAAGCAGGCATGTGCCATCTCTGAGGGCAGTGGGTGCAGATAGATGGTCAGAAGTTTCCTCCCTGGAGGTCCACTCTCTATTAGCTTGCTGTCAGCTCTTGAGCATGCGCAGTGCCAACCAGTGTTTCCTCTGTGTGGTCCATCAGCATGGCAGATGGAGAGCTGGCAGTAGCTGTCTGCTGGGAGCACGTCTATACCAAGGCAGGCTGAAACAGTGGCATAGAGCAAAATGATGTGCCACCTGCAGAATGCAGTGAGGGGCCCCTGACACCCTCACTGAATGAATATTCATAGACCTTGGGCCTTAAAGGGGTCCCCTTAAGTGTGTCCCTCCTTTCCCAGCACCGCCTGTCAGGCCACAAGTCCTAAAAAAAGAAGTGGGGGGACTAACCTAGTTAGGCAGTATGCAAGTGGCACCCCGGAGCGCGACATCACGGCGCGTGACATCATGGTGCGCGACATCACGGCGCACGACATCACGGCGCACGACATCACACATGCCATCACAGGAATTGACATCATAGAAAGTGGCATCACAAGCCACGACTTTACAGCAAGTGGCATCACAAGAAGTGACATCAGTTCTAAAGCCCTCACATATATGTTTAGCAGGTCTATCATGTGTACGTTTGAGCGCATTGCGAGGATAATAGCACCGTGAGCTATGGAAGATGATATGTGACTTCTACACCTTGCAATCCCCCAGTTTTATGTAACACATCCTGTACATTCATATACAACTTATATAATTGATTGTACATGTAATATGCACGTGTTGATGTAAAGCGCTCTGACACCCTGCATTGGGATGAGTAGGGCTATACAAGAAACAATAGGGGTACTTAAATTATTTCAACGCCTCCTCAGGTGTAGTAAGCTCTATATAAATGCAATTTGCTTTGTGTAAATATTGGGAAAGACCAACACATCTGACATTCTTACAGTGCATGCATATCTCCTAAACAGGAACAAAACAAAGTGAAAAGCTGCCTCTCTTCAGTATGTGTGAAGTGCTAACAAGGTGTGAGCCTTTGTTTACCCTCTGCTTCATTTGCATCAGGTGTGAGGCTCCCGACTGCTCCCAGCCAAGAGAAGTGGCCTGATGACCCTTCAAATTCGGCCTTTGTTATGGGCCCAGCAGGAGTCTAAAATAAGAAAGCCCCGTCCCCGCCTGCACGTTGTTGCTTGTTGCAGATGGAAAGCAGACAAGATGCAGACGCTGCTGAATGTGCCCCAGTGTTTGGAAATTACACCGGGACAAGTTCAGCACATTATTCAGTGGGGCCCAAATTCTTGGAAGGGTGGACGGCATGCACCCTGTGAAAATAGTAGGTGGACGCCGTCCACCCGCATGTACTCCCGACTCGTGCCCTGCCGACTGTCTGCAGGGACCTGTACTACATAGGTGGGATGAATCCACGTAGAACTGTCCTTTAGTCGTCAAAGTTTTGGGGCTTTAGTCTAAAGTTTTCAGGTTTGTTCAAGATCTCAAACGAGCCTGTAGGCCCCATTAGTAGTAATTATTATAGCAAAATAAATTCTATTAATTGCACAATGAGGAACGATGTAAATGGCTTTTTTGGATTCTGTCCACTGACTGTTTACTGCATGGCCATACGCCAAAAAACAAAGATGTCACATGACATATTTTCACTGCAAATAATGTACGTAAGCGACTGAATAACTATTTGATGCTGCCAGGATGTTAACCTATTTGAACAGGCCCCTATTGTTATTTCTGATGGGAGCATGTGTTTTGCATTTGTTCATCGATGGTGGTGTTTTTAAGGTGTTTCATTTGAGGTAGGGGTCACGCAGAGTCTTTGCTTCCTCTGGATTTACAACATGGGTTATTACCTTGTGTGGTGTTACCACAGGTATTAAAATACGTTGACAAGCTATTTTCTTATACAAATCTAATTCTGCTGGTTACTGCATTTGCTGTCTGGACTCTTTGTCATCTAAAGTATCCACCTCTTCACTTGCCTGTTCTTTAAATAAATGTGGGGGCCTTTTTACGGGAATGTCACACAGTGCAGAGCGGCAAGTCACCTTGCTGCGCTGAACTGCGTGACAGGGAAAGGGCAGGAAAGCACCGTATTTAAGACAATACAGCATATTTCTGCCTTTTCCCCTATGCTGGTGCCTTTTTGGCAGCCTAGCGCCAATGCAGGCACCCTTGCACCATGGTGTAAATGCCTGTGTTGCATGCAGGATTGTTTTTGTGCAGGATGGGGCACTATCCTGCACAAAAACAATCCTGAGAGACAAATTCCTCTATGTGTGCTGCACAATGCAGCACACATAGAAAGAGAAAGTAACGGGGGGAAATAAAGATATGTCTCCTTGTTACGTCTCTCTGAGAAGGCATATCTTTTAGGCGCATTCCCAGGTTTACTAGGTTTTGTAAATCTGGGACTACGTCAAAAACCATGGGAGGTGCGAGGGAACACCCACACAACACCAATTGAATGCCTCCCTTGCGCAGAGCAAGGCAAAGCAGCGATTTGCGCTGTGTTGCTTTACTCCATATTTATGGAGCTACTCAGGGCCACCCAAAGTGGCCTTATGTTGCTTCATAAATCTCACTTAAGGTTAGTGTTGTGCATGTACCACATTGTGGGGTGCAAACACGACGCAAATAAGCTCATAAATAGTCCCCATGGTATACAAATAAAACATTGGAACCTATCTGCATGCTTATTGATTAAATAAGGAAGTGGCCTGATCACTTTCTAGGGAGAGGCTTATGGAATTCAATTATTGGTCTCTTTTTCTTTCTCTTTCGCTGAACAATAACCATTGACCCCTTGAGCAGCCCCCTCCTGTTAAATAAGCGATGCAGTTTTAAGGGTCTACCAGAAGACCGTGAAGCCCTTGAGCGCAGGGGGGCTCTAACCATTCAGGGCCCCCTCATTCCGCCCCAAGGCTAATGAATATCTGATAGGTATGGGAGACTCAGGGGCCCCTCTTTAAATTCTGCGGTGGGGGGTGCGGGAGGCAGGCACCTTCATCTTATTTTCCGCCAATGTGCAGTTTATCTGGATGGCAAATCCTTCACCTTGCTATGCTCTTGCGGTATGGACTCAAGACTCTATAAGTGTGAAGAGATCTTTGTACCCTCCAATATTTCTCTGGTGCCCAAGATGGATCGTGTCTGTAATGTGAGAAGACATTTCTTATTCCTTTGTCATTCAGTCTTCTGTTCTCTCTAACAGGTTATCCATCCTGAGAGACACAGTCATTGAGTCCAATCCTTGGGGAGATGACGCAAGTACTGCAGCCCACATAACCTAGCATGAAAAAGGCCACTTTTATAGGACAGGTCTGTATGCCAAAACATAATATGTAATATCACACCACACTAATACATAAAGGTTTTCAAAACATAGCCACTCTCAAACCTTTCTGGGACCCCAAACAACCAGATCACATCCGAAAGTAACTGGCATAAATCCTTGAACCTCCCCCCATCATCTCTAACCTTTTGCTCTTGGCAGGGCCGGCTTTAGTACTTGTGGCGCCCAGTGCGACAATGTTTTTTGGCGCCCCCCAATGACCACCTCCTCCACGGATTCCCTCCCTATCACCCTTTAACAGTCTCAATAACCAGATGTATTTAATTAATTTTATAGCGTCACTCATAAAAGTGAAGGGTGTCAGAACACTTTAAATAACACATATTACACAGAGACAATCAATCATAGGTGTGTAAATTAGTGTATCGTTACATAAAACAGAGGACAACAAGTGGTGGATTCACATGTCATCCATACAGGTAGGCAGTATAGTTGAAGAGTACTTGGTCTGGAGAAGCACAAACTCTGAATTTAAAATGTAACACAATGGATTGGGGCTCTCTTTAATAACAAGAACTGATTTGTACCCAAATGAACCCTTTTTGCAACATTAGAATAATTAAACTCTGGGGAAAACAAAATACATACGCTCTAATCTATACCTTAAAGTCTGCAGGCAATTCTTTGATGACAGTTAATAGCTCACTGTAAACTGCAACTAACAAAAGGAAGTCTCTGACAAAAGCAGTAACCCACTGACCTGTTAACATTATATTTACTTTGTGATCTGCATGGTACATGTTCTTTGCAGCAGGCATATTAACCCTCTGCGCTACCTTACCATGAATCAAAACTTCCACGAGTCAAAACTTCTACTAGACAAAACTCCGATCTCGCCAGGAAGATTAATCACCAGAGTTTTCTTGACATTTTAATTGTTGCCTGAAAATTGCTGGAGGCAGGAACGCGGCAGCAGGTGCTTTTAAGCACAATATAAACTAGCAAACAGGCGCCCCCATGTGAAGACAGCACCCGGTGCCATGGCACCGCTCGCACCGCCCTAGAGCTGGCCCTGGCTCTTGGCGCCTAAATAGCTACTTACCCTGACTACATTTTCTTTCTATATAGCGCGTCAACATCTGTTCATAGCCCTCCTTCTTCCTGCTAAAAAATTATCCAACCCTTGTAATAGACCCAAATAAATCCGCCTTCTTCCCCTACTCACAGCCTTTCCTTCAATGGCAGTAAAATACATAAAGGACAACTACAAAATTTAAAAAGGGGTACCCTGAAATTGGATTAACCCATTTGCTGCTGCTGTCGGCCAACGGCCATCGCGAGCACTACCTCGGTAGTGCTGCGCACGTCCGTTGGCCAACGCGGCCCCGCCCGTTTAATAGAACGTTCCGCACTGGCGCGGAACGTTCGAAGCAGCAAACGGGTTAAAGGCTGCGGGAAAGGGGTAACACAGTATAATTAAATATACAGAGCCCGTCCGATCTATATTTCTTTTGCCAACGTGGCTCCCAAATACCAATGGACCAGGGGAGGAACAAATTAAAAAAAATGCAAATCTATCTTCTATTAATCATTTGTTAGATTACTTTACTTTATTAGACTTAATTTCGGCTTTTGCCATAAACGCAAATACAACAATAAGTTAAAAGAATAATATCATTAAGTCATTAAAAGCCTTAAAATCGTGACATATAGAATAGCTAGAAAGACACATAAAAATAAGAACTAACAGCACATGAGGGAGACATCACAACAATTTAAAGTGCAAAACCAAGGTTCATTTCACAACTCCTAGACATGATTTTGTGCTGAAACTTGCGTCGATAGGCCATACTCAAAAAAGCAGCATATAATTTATAAACTCGTGGGGAACTGCGGGATTCAACATAAAAACACACAGGTTCTGGGCACTAGGCACTAAGCAGCAGCAGGGCGGCCATTTTCTGTCTATATCTCCACATGTATGTGAGAAAGCGTGAAACAGCAAACAGAATTGGTTAAGCGGTGTCTGCCTTGAGTATCCTGGATCTCTCAGTGTGCACTTATATCAATAGGTACCAGTGCCGCACACATTGTTTTCCAAGCATGCGTCAGTTGTATCAGTGATCCAGTATGCATTTAACTC
This sequence comes from Calotriton arnoldi, assembly GCA_963921515.1. NCBI lineage: Eukaryota > Metazoa > Chordata > Amphibia > Caudata > Salamandridae > Calotriton > Calotriton arnoldi. The sequence continues at coordinate 55,915 of CAWUFW010019751.1, read as the reverse complement.
AGCTATCATTAATATTGCATGCCTTATTACCCAAGCAGACATAGGTTTCACTTGTGTCCCTATTACCTTATGTGTGTGAATTTCAACCAAGCGATATGACATAGGCAACATTCCTTTGTCAGTGTATGTCTTACCTTAAAATACATTATGAAAATACTAAGGGGCAGATTTACAAGAAACTGACACATCTGTACTTATGCGTCAGTTTACCTGCGCCTCCATACGAAACCCTTGCGGCACCATGGATGCGCCGTATTTACAATATGGCGCACCATGGCGCAAGGATTGACAGATGCGTCAGAAATTCTGACGCATCTGTTGGCTCAAAAGTGACGCATTGCTGGAGCTGCTCATGAAAGGGACACAACTCCAGCAATGCGCCACAACAGATTGGTGAGTCCCATTGAAAAAGCCCTCTGTCATTCCTTACGCCTGGTCTGAGCAGGCGTAGGGATTTTGAAGGCGTAGAGAGACGCAGTGAAATGTTGTAAATTTCACTGAATCAGTTCAACATGGCTTTTTGCGTGGAAATGCCCACCCTGCATACATTATACCTGACGCAGGCATAATGTGGCGCAGGGCTATACAAGGTGACGCATCTCCCTAGATACATCACGTTGTAAATTGGACGCAACGTGGCGCATTGTTCACGCCGCCGTTGCGTCACAAAAAGTGACGCAACAGCGGCGCTAAAGTGTCGCAAGGGGCTTGTAAATCTGCTCCTGAATAGACATTCGCCCTTATAGTTCAGGAAGATAAATATATCAAGGCTAAGCTGATTCCTTTAAGTAATGGCTTCGATTAACTTTTAATCCAAGACATCTAAAGTGGCAAATAAAAACATCTAGTGTGAGTTATACATAATTTCGCCCAAGAGAGCTACAGCCCCTGTTAATGGTAAAGACCCTCTATGGAATGCCTTTATATTGTTGCCAGGGTAAAGTGTCACTCAATTCCCACATGGCCACTCTTAGTCCAAGCGAAAAGAAATATCCTGGCAGATACCGCTTATTGAGCGTCTAAAGCACACTATGAATATAAGATTAAAACTAACCAATCCTTTCAACTACTACTCCTTGTTCACACAAATCATCAACATTAACTAAAATGACATCAGTTCAGTATTATAGGTTATTCAAGATGTTATGTAACCAACCAAGATGCCTGTCTCCCCCTCCAAGATCAAGCCTAAAACGTCATTTTGCTCACTGCCAGAAGGCTACCAAAATAACAGCATACTTCTTTCAGAAGAGTATACAAGTTATGACATTTGTGAACACATAGTGGCACCTCATGTTTTAACTGTGCACTTACCTCTATTTAACCGCTCTGACAACAACAATCTATGCTCTGACCGGACCAAACACAGAAAAGCCTCACGTGAGAAAACACACTCTTCAAATATCCCTCCATACAGCATAGACCGGTGCGATCGATTACATACATCTTGTGATACAATCACAAACCATCCTCTGCTAATACATAAAAAACATATACAGAGCCAGATGTGGAAAGCTTCGGCTTTCGCAAAAGTTTCAGTTCATGGAACCGGCCCATTCGCGACAGCAAAAAGGCTTTTTGGCATGTCTTGGCATTTTCTATTGCTTGGCACATTGACGCTCACTAGATCCTTGCAGATTTTTCAAGCCTCCAAATTCAACGCGACTTCGGCACAAAATTAGAGAGACTGATTTGGTGAAGGCTTTAGATCCAGTAGCGACTGCTACCAGATGGGGGTGGTGGGGCAGGGGTAGAGGTGAGGGGGTGGGGTGGGGAGAATGAAAAAAATAAGAAAAGAGGATTTGCCTTTAACGGCAGGCTGCCACCTCTCCTCCGTCCTCGTCATCTTCCTTCTTCCTGCAATCCCAGCCGGCAGCAGGAAGCACCCGGGAACACAGGCTCCCCTGAGCCAATCGCAACGCTGCAATGCAGCGTTGGGATTGGTCTGAGCGCCATGGTTCAGTGCTGAGACGGGGACATGGAGCCTGTGCATATTCCTCACCAGGTGCAATGCAGCCTGGTGGGGGACATGCAAATTGCGCATGAACTGTTTGGCCGGCCCTACTGGGCTGGCCAAACAGTTCATGCGCACTTAGGGAGTGCAAACCACTCCTCCCCTGCTCTGGTCAGCCCTGCGTCATCCTTGACTTTAATAGGAAAAATAAAATGATAATAACAATATGTTATTGTCATTTTCTCTTTTCTTTTGAGCAGTGGGGCGACGCTCCTCCGCCTTAGCGGATGAGCCGCCACTGTTTAGATCCAGGTGGGTTCAGTGCGAGGGGGGACTTGGGAACTAACATTAACTTATTTAATTCCACCTTACAGCGAGCTATAGATCAGTTGGCTCCTTTGAGTAAGGGTTCAGCAAAAAGACAACATCCCTTCGCTTTCTAGTTCACTCTCATGTTACAGGAGGAAAAAAGCTTCTGAAAGAACCTAGAAAGTAAGTGGAGAAAGACTTATGATGTGGAAGCTAAGAAGGTATACAAAGTGGAGTTAAAAGTCTACCAAAAACAGATTAGATTTGCTCAAGCCGAGGCCTTGGCTGGTTTGATTGATAAATTAAAAAATAAAGCTGAGGACATCTTTAAGATTGTCCAAGCTTTTTTATAACCTGCTGCCAGCCAACAGAAATGTGTTACCTCCCAGATCTTATGTGATAGTCTTTCTGACTAGTTTTATAAAAAGATGCTGGATATTTACACCTCTTTTGACATTCAGATGAAGTAAGACACCTTAGGTCCCATTTCTAGTAACCAGAGGGAGTTGAATGGTGCAGTGCTGTCCGAATTTAAACTCATTTCTCCCATGGCTTCTGAAATAGCTATTCAGTCAGTGACTTCTGGATCTCCTCTGGACCCTTACCCTCCCAACGTGCTAAAAGTAGTGGTCTCTACTGCAAACCCAGTAATTAATTATTTGTTTAATCAATCACTAGATACTGGTACTTTCCCTTCAGGCTTGAAAAAAGTTGAGATCTTACCTCTTTTGAAGAAATCTAATGCCAACCCCGCCTTGTGTTATTTTAGACCTATTTCGTTGCTTCCAGCGGTGAACAGACATAATATCGAATTTTTAATATCAAATTGCCAAAATATCGAGTTTTTTATATAGAATGGACAGAATATCGAATTGCCAAAATATAGTGGTGCAGAATATCGAAATTCAGGTAAGAAATATCGATTGTCATAATATCGACAGTCATAATATAGTTGTTAAAAATATCGATTTTTTTATAGTGTTTTAAGTGTTAGTATATGTGTTAAAAGTATGTATTATTTTTGTAATGTATGTTTTAATTTTTTTAAAGTAATGAATTTTATGTTATTTAATTTTTGCGTAATTTAATTCCGTAGCGGGTTGTGGGTTTATAGGGGAATAGGGTGGGAAGTAATTTAATTATAGTAAATTAAATATTAATTTTTAGGAATTATTAATTATTTTTAATTTAATTTTGCGTTTTAGTTCTGTAGCGGGTTGTGGGTTTATAGGGGAATAGGGTGGGAAGTAATTTAATTGTAATTAAGTAATTATTTAATTTTATTTATTGGTATTGATAAATAATTCATTGTTAATTAATTATTAATTGGTAATTAATTTTTATTAATTGGCAATTAATTTTTATTAATTGGTAATTAATTTTTTAATTGATAATTATATTAATTGTATTAATGTATTATTCAGAGCGGGTTGTGGGTTTATAGGGGAATAGGGTGGGAAGTAATTTAATTGTAATTCAGTAATTATTTATTTTTATTTATTGGTATTGATTATTAATTTATTGTTAATTAATTTTTATTTGGTAATTAATTTGTATTAATTGGTAATTAATTTTTATTAATTGATTAATTGATAATTATATTAATTGTATTAATTTATTATTCGGAGCGGGTTGTGAGTTTATAGGGGAATAGGGTGGGAAGTAATTTAATTGTAATTAAATAATTATTGAAAATATTTTTGTGTATTGATAATTAATTTACTGTTAATTAATTATTAATTGGTAAACAGTTTGTATTACTTATTAATTTTTCGTATTGAAAATTAATTGTTTGTTAATTAATTATTAATAGGTAATTAATTTTTAATAAATAATATTTATTGGTATTTATAATTAATTAATTATTAAATATGTTGTAATTGGTAATTAATTTTACTTAATTTTTTATTGGTATTGATATTTTTTTTTTTTTAATTTAAATATTAAATCATTACTTTCCCTACTGTTGCACTCACTGGAGTGGGAATAGTAATTTTTACCCTATGCTATCCAATGCTTTCCCTACTGTTGCACTCACTGGAGTGGGAATAGTAATTTTACCCTCCCACTATCCAACGCTTTCCCTACTGTTGCACTCTCTGGAGTGGGAATAGTAATTTTACCCCTACGCTATCCAACGCTTTCCCTACTGTTGCACTCTCTGGAGTGGGAATAGTAATTTTTACCCTCCCGCTATCCAACGCTTTCCCTACTGTTGCACTCTCTGGAGTGGGAATAGTAATTTTTACCCCTACGCTATCCAACGCTTTCCCTACTGTTGCACTCTCTGGAGTGGGAATAGTAATTTTTACCCCTATGCTATCCAACGCTTTCCCTACTGTTGCACTCTCTGGAGTGGGAATAGTAATTTTTACCCTCCCGCCATCCAACGCTTTCCCTACTGTTGCACTCTCTGGAGTGGGAATAGTAATTTTTACCCCTACGCTATCCAACGCTTTCCCTACTGTTGCACTCTCTGGAGTGGGAATAGTAATTTTTACCCTCCCGCTATCCAACGCTTTCCCTACTGTTGCACTCACTGGAGTGGGAATAGTAATTTTTACCCCTACGCTATCCAACACTTTCCCTACTGTTGCACTCTCTGGAGTGGGAATAGTAATTTTTATCCCTACAATATCCAACGCTTTCCCTACTGTTGCACTCTCTGGAGTGGGAATAGTAATTTTTACCCCTACGCTATCCAACGCTTTCCCTACTGTTGCACTCACTGGAGTGGGAATAGTAATTTTTACCCTCTTGCTATCCAACGCTTTCCCTACTGTTGCACTCACTGGAGTGGGAATAGTAAATTTTACCCTCCCGCTATCCTACGCTAAAAATATTGAATACTTGTTATTAATATTACGTTAATATATATATGTATTAAAAAATAAAAATGCATGTTTATTTTTTTAACTTACATTAAATATTTATTAATATTAGGGTTATTTAAGTATTTTTAAGTATGTTATAGTTAATTAGATGTATTATTTTATTAACTTTACATTACTTTTAAGACATTTAAAAAATTCGATATTTTGACTAACTATATTTTTTACAACGATATTTTGGATTCGATATTTTTGTACTTACCTGTTTGTAGATAGGAATTCGATATTCTGGCATTCTATATTTTTTCCTCGATATTTTGCCAGGTCGATATTTTGCTCTTCGATATTCTGTCAGTGATCCCTTCCAGCATTAGGTAAAATGCTGAAAAATTCTGAATTTATTAGGATTAATGATGTCTTGCATCCTACTCATTTGGGCTTCTGTCCTGGACACAGCATAGAGACAGCACTACTTGAGGTCTCAGAGTTTATTATAATCAACCTAGATCATGGTAAGAAAGCCATTGTAATTCTTCTAGATATCTTGACTGCTTTCGCTACCATCTTCCATGACATTCGGCTGCATTGTTTGAAGTCAGTGGTTATAGTTGGGAAAGCCAAAAAATGGCTACATTCCTATCTGAGTAATAGAGTTCAGGCTGTCTTTCTCCCCCTTTTAGTTCTGGCTATAAAGAACTGGAATATGGGGGTTCCCCAAGGTTCAGCCTTGAGCACGACTCTATATGATATATACTTACCACCAATGGTGAAAAAAGTTGAGCATAGGGCTTTTAACTTAGTGTCATATACGAATGACACACATAATATGCTATCCTTTGAGTAAATTGATGTATCATTGATTGACAGGTTCCAAACTGGCCTTTCTGAGGTGGCAAACTGGATGCAAAGAACTGCCTAAAGCTCAACTCAGGAAAATTCAACCTTCATTTTTTGGGAAGCTTGGGAAGTACGACACTTTAGACTTTTTACGATGTTGGCCAACCACTTTTGGCAAGCCTCCAGCTCTGGCCAAGGTGGTAAGAAATTTGGTAGTAAAGCTTGTTTGAAAAGTCTCCTTTAAAGCTCACAGTAGTGCTGTGACAGGGACCTGTTTTGCTGTTCTGAAATCTTTGAGAAAAATTCTGAATATATCACCACTTCAGACCCAAAAAACAATTGTGTTAGATCTGGTAACTTCTAAATTGGACTATGCAAATGCCCTTTACTTGGGGGCTCCCGATTAACTAATTAGGAAGTTGCAACTGTTCCAAAATGAGGCAGCCAGATCTATCTTAAAGTTGATAAGACACCATCAATTTGTGCTAGCCTAAAGCAACTCCGATGGCTCCCTATTAAAGGGGGGATTAAGATAAAAGCCTTGTTAATCCTGTACGTTGTAATTAGGAAAAAGGATTCTCTCTAACTTAGGAATAGGTTCCGCATATACCATCCCTGTAGAGCTCTTCATTCAGCTAATCAGTGCCTTCTTTATGCTCATAGATTCAATAAATCCAGGTTGGGAGGTCAATCCTTCTCGTTACTTGTTGCCAAGCTATGAAATGAGCTGCCAGTTGAGCTCAGAGTGCTCGACTCAGAAGTGCTATTCAGAAAAAGGTTAAAGGCCTTCCTTTTTGCAGGCAAGTAGGACTTCATGAATTTCTTTCCCTGTGGGCTGGCTCCAGGATGCTTCCTTGTGAAGCAGCTGTGGCACTTTACAATGAGCAATTCAAGTCAATTCAATAAACTAAAATTGCAATTCAGTAACAGTTTGGGCTTGTCTGTTCCTATTGGAGCAGAGTTAATATTGATGTGCATGAGTTGTTCATTCATGATGCCCAGCCTGCATTGACTGCTGTGTTCTTCGCTATAGAAGGGCCGATTCCGATTCAGGCCGGAAATCTCTCCGACCGAGCCGGACCCGGAGAGATTTCCGACCGAATCGGACCCTAGCACTCCGACCGAACGAGTACGATGCGTTCGCATGCAATCGGACTCGATTCGGTCGGACAATTGGCGAACAAGGGCGCCCCCTACAGCGGGTACGCGTCGAAGTGGGTCGCGCCATACATGCACAGGTAGGGGGGACCCATGGGTCCACCCTGTGTGCGACTCGCGCGGCTAGGCGCACAGGGGGGTCCGACACGGACCCCCATAGTGTGGCTCCGACTGCTCTTTCGAGCCGGACGGCGCGAGTCAGTTGGACTGCTCGAGGCGCGCATCGTACTTACCCGGCCAGGGAACGTCTCCATTGCGCGGTGTGAGTCGTGTCCGTGCGAGTCGGTCGGAGCGGTTGGGTCCCGCGAACGAGTCGGTCGGCGATTTCGCGTACGCTCGCATCGTACTCGCTCGCCCGGATGCATGTCCGACTCGGTCGGGAAACAGGGCTCCGAATCGGATCCGGTAATGCCGAATCCGATTCGGAGCCCTACCGGCCGAGATCGGAATCGGCTCCATAATGTTTGCCTGCATCTTTGATGTGGATCTTTATATGTGTCAAGTAAATATCACTAAAGAAATGTTTAAAAACAAAACTGATGTGCATATGGCTGAGTCTAAACTATGGTAGTATGGTGGGCAAAAGAATGATGAGTTGGCATGCTACCCCAAGCAATTGCCACTGGCTAGAATTATTGCAAGCTTCCCTCTCTTCACCTTTTGGGTGTTTTATTCATCTAACCAGGGCACTATCTGTGACCAACAGTCCCTATCAATACATGGGCAGAAAAAACATTTTTTTCAGTGCTGATAATAACATTATTAGAACAGACATTAAATATCTGCCCAGGACTAAACCATGGATCTCTTTCATCTCATTCTATTTTTTTCCATGTAATCCTATTGGCTATGTCCGTAAGATAAAAACCCAGAATTCCCTGTTTCTATCAGTCTGAAAACTAATGAAATCTAGAAGAGTATTCTTTGCTTTAAGTTTAGTGTTAGGTTTAGGTTAGGCTTAGTGTTAGGTTAAAATTTATAAAGGACTACAGACTGGTACTTTAAAGCCACCTTAATATAACTCAGCTAAATAGTCCAAAAGTTCCAAATTACAAAACCTAATTAGCTGAAAGATCCTCTCAATTAAAGACAAATGCCTTTACCCACCATACCGTCCCACCCAGAAATGCCATACACAGGGTGAGTGTGAGGTAAAAGAGGCCGCATACTCTGCAAAAAAAGGCCACCTTGCAGCCTGACCTCAACCTAAAATCTTTGTAAATCACACCCCAATCATTACTGACATATTGCTGTGCTCAAAGGGGCTCTTCCTTCCCAACTTCTTCCATAACCCACCACCTCCTATGCTCCTCTAAATCTATTACTTCCTCATCATCCCAATTCACAGTACCCTCTTATTCCAAATCACCTAAAACCTCATTGTTGTCCACATTCAGACCTACCACATCCACCTCAATTTAATTTCCACTTGTGTTTAGCATTTGCCCATCGCCAACCCCCTCCATCATGCTCATCTCAGATTCAGGATTTGGAAGTCAACAATGCCAATAACAGACTAGAACATTCTTCCCACGATGTTGGAAGGGCATGCAGGACTACTCCCCCGCTTTTGAGTGGCATTCCCAAGCTGCACATGACTAAGCCAGCAGCTAGATAAAATAATTGGCCTTTTTTGCTAGGGATAATTCCTTCTCCCTTCCAGGCCACCCTGCCTGGAAGTTGAACACTCCTGGGGGCCCCATACGGCACTCCAGTTTTCCTTCTTCCAATGTCTGTACCTTAACATGATCAGGAATCCACATCCAATGCCCCCATTTAAAACGTGCCCCCCCCTGACTGTGCCCATACTACACATGTTCATCATCCTTCCTATCACTTTTTGTACTTACCTCCCTAAGTCCCTGCACCTTAGTGACTGCCCTGGCACTGTCAATAAACGCAAGAAATCTTCATGTTCAATAAAAATTAACTTCATGATCAACCACAATCCCCACCATCATTGTGCTGTTATTCCTATTAAAATCTGACTTCCGAGGGTCAGACATGCTTTGTTCTCTAACCCATCACTGCATCAACAAAAAGTTGTCCTCTTTATTTTTAGTATATGATCACACTCATGAAAGAGCCTTTTCCAAATCTTTCTTCACTTCCCCCTCCCTCTGGTCAGAGTGTAAAGCACAGTCACACTCTGACGCCATCTGCCTTTCCACACGCTGCACCTCACCTTCCCCAGCCGACATTTTCTGGATATGCCTGCATCTTGCGCAACCCTCACCAGAGCAATCAGAGAGCAAGGCCCTTGAACATTGTTCGGCACATCAGCACTGTTCAAAAAATGCCACTGTATGAATCGTGGCAGCCAAATTTAACATGCATAGTCCAACCAACGGCCTTACCCCTTTGCTAGCTCCGGACTTACATTTAAGATCCCAGTGCTGGAACCGGTCACCCCCTGCAAACCTACTGTCTCTCAATCAATCAAACAATCAAATAGGATTTGTATAGTGCTGCTTATCAACCATGAGGGTATCCCGGCACTGGGAGTATCTACTGCTGGGTGGAATCAGTCAAACAGCCAGGTCTTCAGATCCCTTCTGAACTCCTGGAGGGAGGGGGAGGCCCGGATGTGGAGGGGGAGGCCATTCCAGGTCTTGGTGGCCAGGTAGGAGAAAGAGCGTCCAAAGCTCTTGCTACGGCAGATGCTGGGATGTGAGAGAGGGAGGCAGAGAGCAGGCATCTGGGGGTGGTGGAAGTTCAGACGGTGATTTAAGTAGGCCAATCCTGGTTGTGAAGAGCTTTGTAGGCGTGGGTGTGCATCTTGAATTGGGTTCTCTTCTGGACGGAGAGTCAATGGAGTTTCCTGAGGTGTGGGGTGATGTGGGCCCGTCTCAGGAGATCTAGGACAAGTCTAGCGGCTGAGTTCTGTATGGTTTGCAGCCTCTTTAGTATTTGAAATGTGATTCCTACATGGAGGGTGTTCCCGTAGTCAAGTCGGCTGGTGATGAGGGCCTGGTTAACGGAGCGTCTGGTGCTGGCTGGGAGCCACTTGAAGATTTTCAGGAGTATTCGGAGAGTGAGGAAGCAGGCTGAAGTCACTGCATTGATCTGGTTTCTCATGGTGAGTGTGCTGTCTAGTATTATGCCGAGATCCCTGGCATCATCCTTGGGGGTGGGAGAGGGCCACAGTTCTATAGGCCAACAGGAGTCGTTCCACAGGGATGTGTCATTCCCGAAGATGAGTACCTCCATTTTGTCAGTGTTGAGTTTGAGGAAGTTGGTTTGCATACAACATTCGAAGCTGTACATGCACAGGTGGAAGTTGGCTTTGGTGGTGGAGGGGTCTGTAGATAGAGAGAGAGGATGCGTTGAGTGTCATCAGCATATGGTATGCTTTTCAGTCCATGCGTCCTGACAATATTTGCCTGCTGGTACATGTAGGCATTGAACAGGGTAGGGCTGAGAGAGGACCCTTGGGGGACCCCACAAATGATGTTCTTGGGGTCCGAGGAGTATGGTAGAAGGCAGACTCTCTGGGTTCTTCTGGTGAGGAAGGAGGCAATCCATTTGAGGATGTCTCCTTGAATCCCTATCTGATGGAACCATTTAAGGAGGGTGTGTTGAGACAGGTGTTGAAGGCTGCCGAAAGGTCAAGGAGGATCAAGGTGGCAGATTCTTCCCAATGCCCAATGTCATCGGTGGCTGCGATTAGTGTGGTTGCTGTGCTGTGGTTCGATCGGAACCCTGATTTGGATGGGTCCAGGAAGTCGTTGTTCTCTAGGTGGTCTGTGAGTTAGTAGTTAATGGCCTTTTCCAGGACCTTGGCCGGCAAGGGAGCAGAGAGATGGGCCGGTCGTTTTTGAGATCTTTGGGATCTGCTGTGGGTTTTTTGAGGAATGGTGTGACTTCGGTGTGTTTCTATTCCTCTGGGAAAGTGGTTGAGGTGATGGAAGTGTTGATTATGTTTGTGAATTCTTTGCTGATGGCGTTGATCCCTAGGTTGAACATATGGTGAAGGCAGGGGTCCCTGGGTGCTCCTGAGGGGATGGAGCTCATGATGGCGGACGTGGTCTGCATGGTGAGATGTTACCAAGTTGTGATCCTGTGGTCCGTGTGGGAGTTGGTGGGGTTAAGAATGTTGTGAGTGAAGGAGATGGAGGGTTGGGGGTTGAAGTATTCATAGATGGTGGCAATCTAGAAGTCTGCTAGGGTGTCGCAGCGATCTTGGGAGGGGGTGACGATGTTTCCAGTTGTTGAGGTGTTGGAGAACTCCTTGACAATGTTGAAGAGTTCTTTCCAGTGGTTAGAGCTGGCTTCGAGGTGGGTGACTAGGGCATTCCTTTTCGTGTCTCTCAGGTGCTGGTAGTAAGTGTTTAATGCCAGCTGGAATGCGGTGCAGGCATTTGGCTCTTTGCTAGTGCACCAGATCCTCTCTAGCTGTTTGCAGTTGCGTTTGGAGGTTTTGAGTTCCGGGATGTACCAGCTGCTGCGCTTTGAAGTGCTGCCTATTTTGGCAGGTTTGACAGGGGTGATTCTGTTGGCGCAGTTGGTGATCCAAGTGTTGAAATTGTTGACCGCCACTTTGAGGTGGAGCCTGGAGTCCGGCAAGGAGGAGCTGAGGGTGTCAGTCCATTGGTTTTCTGATATCTTGATCCAGCGGGTGGTGCTGGGATGGCTTGTGGTGGTGGTGGGTGTTGCTGTGATGTTGAAGAGGACGACTGAGTGGTCCGACCTGGTGAGCTCAGTGACATGGCTGTACCTGATTCTGTTGCTGGCTGAAAAGATGCGTTCCAGTGTGTGTCCGGAGATGTGAGTGGGGTTGGTGACTACTTGAGAGAGGCCGAGGTTGTCCATGCTCTAGAGGAGATTGGCTGTGTTGGCATCATTGGGGTCATCGAGGTGAAAGTTGAGGTCCCCAATGAAGATTAAGTCTTTTGAGTTGATGGCCAGTGGGGTGATGAAGTAGGGGATCACCTTGCAGAAGACAGGGCTTCGTCCTGGGGGTCTATAGGCAAGGGTGCTGCTGATTGTTGTTTTGCCATCTGTGTTGAGTTGAAATTTGAGGTGTTCCATGATAGGGGTAATGCTGTCGGTGGTGGCTGTGCAGTGGAGGGATTCTTTGTGGATGATGTCTTACTCATTAACCGACCTTCCTTCTGATTTTAGTCATCAATCTCAGTGTGCAAACACACATAACCAGCCCAAACCTCTTGTTGGAAAGCAAGCATATACAGCTGTCACCACAATGCTAGCTGCTTGTCTCATAGATGTGACCAGTCAAACCCACTCCTGCTACAGATAAGATCTTCTCTGCCAAGCTCCCGGAACGAAATAAGGGCTGTCCTAACCAGGTCACTGCTTTCGCCACCTCCCTAATAGAAACTGACAACTACATTAACTGTTCAGTTGTTGAGATATGTTGTCCTGAATAAAAAAGTACTTCATTATTTTTTCACAGGTTACAAAGTGAATTGGCACAGGTGGTACATCTTACTAAGTGTGAAGAACTTATAAATGTAGTCATGCAATGAAATGACTGTTTAACTGAACATTATATGGTGAAAATAACATGAGAGACCTAGGAGTTAGTTGGACCCTAGAAGTTAAAGGAGAATAAAAGTGCAGAATATTCTTCACCTGTACAATCAGGCTGTTTAAAAGGCCCTATTTCAAAGTAAGAAAGAGAAAGAAGAGGAATACATTATTTGTGTATCTACTGTGGAAGGTCAGGTTATTTTTATTGATTGTCAGAGTAATCCTAGAATATAAAATAATCAGCATTGATAACAAAATACACAGAAAAGCAACAGTTAGTGGAAAAACTTGATTCCTCAACAAAGAAAGGAACTTTCAGGTTGAATGTATAGTCAGTTTCAAAATTAGAAGTGAATACTGTGCTGCCTTCAGTAGCCCATATGATTGTGTCAATGAAAACGATCTTATTGAATGTGCAAGAACAGATTGTTTCAAGACATTTAGAATCAGCTGCAGGAAGATATAAGAACGTTAAGTTTATTCAGTCTCGCCAAATGTCTTGATTAAAAAAAGATTCCTGAAGCTGTTAAAACAGTAGCTTGTTCCATTTTCTCTGCAGGCCCAGCATGGTTCCATACACATAAGATTACTTTTGCTTCATTTGTGAGTCATCATAAAAATGTGTATTGATCTAATAGATGTACCTCTGTTTCAAGTGATTCTAGGTATGGTGTGATTGACACTGCATAACCCAGCATTGATTGTGCAGCTAGAACAGTACAATTGAATTTCAATTATTGTCAGAACAGTTGTTTGATATAGTGAACCATTGAAGAATTGTCCTTCTAAAGCTTTTTGGAGAAATAGCAATAACGTATTCCAATGTCACGTAACATCTCTACCACACTGTTATGACAGTTTCGGTGATGTGTTTGATGGGGAAAAGGAAGGTATACTACTACAACAACCTCAGTAAAAAAATTCAAAGTTGTTTAGGCCTTGACAATTTTAATACAAAGTTAATTAATCAGTTTTCTGAAACAGAAAACCCCATCTCCAGATTAATATGTGATGGAGCAGCTTTTCTGTGGTCTAAAGAGGATGACCATGCATTTTGAAAGAATGGTTTTTCTAATGCCATCATTTTGCATTATCCCAATATAGAGCACCCTTTTAAGGTTATCACAGATGCTTCTTATCAAGCTATGGGAGGTGTTTTGCCTCGGAGAAATCCGGATAACTATCAAGTCAGCCTATGTTTCTCAAATGTTTTCCCCAGCAGAACTAAATTATACCTTCACTGCCGAAGGGCTACAATGGTCCTTCGAGAAGCATAAGCATTACTTGCAGGGAACCCAACATACTGTATACAGATCGCAGAAACTTGTAATTTTTAAACTAAGCTAGAGCAGACGTTATCAAACTTTTGACTTATGTGTACCCCAACTTAATCATTACTGGAATCCAGGAACGCCCACTGAATCATTATTGGAATCTGGGAACCCAACCTGATTCATTACTGGAAGCTGCGGACCGGTGTTTAAACAATTTCAATTATTGTAACCTCAAAACAATACACACAATGACAGAAACAAGCATTCAAACAGATACTTGATGAAATATTTTATTTAAATAATAAACAAATATAAAAAAGTAAAATTTTTAATTTTAATTGTAAAGTTGGTCCTTTTCTAAATTCAACTAAGGCCACCCATCCTCTATACTATATTCTATTGGATTCATTTGCACTGATCTCAAGACTCAATCTGAGGACATCAACTTAATGTTTAGTCTCCAATTTCAAATTTCTTCACATTCACAGAACATGTTAACATTTTCAATTTTAATGATACTTATTTTTTTATATATGTTTTCTTAACCTGTTAATATTAGTTAATTTTTTAAGCAGTCACGGACACCCTGAAGAGGAGTCCCAGACCCCCAGGGGGCCCGGGACCACAGGTTAGGAAACAGTGGACTAGAGCATTGACTTCCTGAAAACATAGTTCGACTTTGTTCTTTTCCAATTATAATATTGTAATTAATCATAGATCAGTCCCCAATAATAGGAAAGTGAATGCTTTGACCAGGCAGAAACAACCTGAAAAGAATAATAACTTGATTAATAATTAAAGATCTGCAATTAATTTTGCTATCCAAAACTTTGAAAAGTCATTCTACAGCTTTATTTAATGTGAAATAAGTCTTGACAAAAGTACGTATGGACATAACGTCTATAGATACTGAATTTTGAATCAGAGAACAGGAAATTGAAAACAAAAAAAAATGACTACTTTATCAAGAGGAAGTTATGCACTTGCCATAAGTTCAGCCAAGACAGTCTGTGAGTTGGTTTCACATTCTTAAATCTGTTTGGAATCCTGGAATAGCTCAATTGTTAGCAACCGTTAGGAGATCTGTTTGGTCTCCACCCTTATTTTCAGGTGTTAAACAATAAGTTCAAATATTTTCAAATTGTTCTCAGATTAGGAGTTTCCATATCAAGCCAATGGGCCTTTTATGGTCGTTACCTGTTTCACTGATACCTTCACATAATGTTTCCATAGATTTTTACAGTGGCGCGATATAAAAGTCAAAATTGCACTTTAATTTTGGTGTTTGGAGACCATTTAATAAAAATGGGTCATTTTACCTCCTTGTCAGGATTATCCACTTCAAAAGAACTAGCACGACTCTGTACACCACATTATTCAACTAAATGGTATTGAACAAGCCTTAATTACTGACAGAGTCTCAATGCGCCTCTAGATTTTGCTCTGTCTTGTGGAAGGAATTAGATATGTAAGTATGTCTGTCTACATCTTATCACCCGCAGACAGATGGGCAGAGTGAGTTACTGAACCAATGTGTCCAGCAATATTTAAGAAGTCAATTCTTTTAATAAGAGGATTGGAGCAAGACATTGTTAGCAGAATAAAAAAAATACAAAAATACACTCAGTTACTTGGATATCACTTTCTTTTCTATGTAGAAACATCATCCCAGAATATTACCATTCAATTTGACCCCATTTGATCAGTTCATTTGGTACAAGAAAATTTACTTGAGTTAAAGAGGGTGAAAAAATAAGCATAAAGATCGCAAATGAACCCCACCAAATAAATATATTGTGGGTGAAAATCTATGCTTACTCACTAAGATTTACAATTTAAAAAACACTCCTGTAAATTGCAAGCAAAATTTGTTGGTCTAATTCCTATTGAATGGATTGTTTATTCAGTTACTTTAGGTCTAAAGTTGCCCCAGTACACAACGGTTCTGCCTGTAGTCCATGTATCTTTATAAAACCCTGGGGCATATTAGCAAGGGCACTATCGCCGCTTTAGCGGCACTTTTTGCCGCTAAAGCGGCGATATTCATATCGCCCTATCAGCAAACTGTCTCTAACAGCAGTTAGAGACAGTTTGCGAGGCATTAGCGTCCGTTTTTTACCGCTTTGCATGTCAGCGATATTTATCGCTAATGACATGCAAAGTGGGCGTTCTGACGAACAAACCTGGGAAACACTCGCTAACAGGCCTATCGCCTATTAGCAAGGTGGCCATGGCCCCAGTTAGCAACGTGAAAAGTCGCGCTAACCGGGGTCATCGCCATTTATTTAACACCTGCAATTAGCAGGTGTTAGCCATACCTAACATGGGGGGTGGATTATGCTGATACGACCACAGGGTCGTATCAGCAAGGTGTTCTCCCTTCTCCATGCAACATCGCTGGTTTTTCAGCGATGTTGGCTCATTTCCCCCGCTATCGCTGGAATATTCATCGCCATAGCGCTAATCGTTGCTAATACAGCGTTAGCGTGGCGATATATTCCAGCGATAGCCGGCGATAAAAAAAATCACGCTAAGCAGGGTTAGCGATGATTATCGCCTCTTCTTGCTAATATGCCCCCCTGTTCTGCAAAAACATGCTTTGCTCCAAAGCCTGTTCTGGTCCAACTGAACTCCGAAAAAGAATATGAGCAGCTGAGCATTCACAGGTCCTATTTAATGAGAGAGGGATGTGCACCCTCACAGAGCCTTCTCATGGGCATGATGGTGGCACACCAAAGACAAGGCTATCTGCAGCTGTCTGTACCTGGCGGAGCTCAGAGGCCTGGAATGCTGCCTTATTGCCCAGAAATGTTGTGACGAGCTGCTTGGTGACTGCAAGTGCAATGTTAATTATCTATTTTTGCATAGCTCTCCTTGCCCTCAACAAAGTCCTTCCTAGATTAAACACTCATCTCCGTACCCTAATGTCTACTTTTAACATATATCGTAGCATATTTGAGAAAAATTGAAATTAACACAGGCTCCCAGAATACCATGCACTTCGTTCTACATGAAAGCAGCCCTAATTAATGCCTGCTTACTGTCCACACACTCTTGTATGGTTTATAAACTGACTGGCGAGAATTTTGATCTTCATTTGGTTACAGAGCCATGGCTTGAACCTGAACTAGAACCATTTCTGGCAGAGGCCACTCCTTGGAATTACACTTCCGTTCATATAGACAAAGTAGGCTTTTAACATGGCAGTGATGTGGTAGGTTACCTTTAGTAAAAAAAAAGCACTGGGGCATATTATCAAGGGCTTTATCGCCGATTTAGCGGCACTTTTTGCCGCTAAATCGGCGATATTTTAACGCCCTATTAGCAAGCTGTCGCTAACAGGCATTAGCGACAGCTTTCAGGCGTTAGAGGCTGGGAATTACATCGCCTTGCATGTCAGCGATATTTATCGCTAATGACATGCAAGGTAGGCGTTCCCAACCTAACAGCGACTGAAAACAGTCGCTAACATCGCTATCGCCTATTAGCAATAACCGCGAGGCGATAAAAATACGCGCGCTAACCGCGATTAGCGCTGGTTTTTTAGAACTGGTAAAAGCATGACTTAACAATAATAGTCAATGGGAGGTGGATTGCAAGGTTAAGTCCCCAGCATTAGCGCGAGGAATCTATCGCTGGATTTCTCGCGTTATTAGTTAGGTTAGCGCTATCGCTGGATATTTTATCGCATTGGAGATAAACCTTGCTAATAGCATGTTATCTCCGCGGTAATATCCAGCGATAGCCGGCGATAGAAAAACGTGCGCTAAGCAAGCTTTGCGATAATTATCGCAGGTTCTTGCTAATATGCCCCACTGTTTTGTGTTCAACACCATAACCGACCCTAAATGGCACTAAAGTTCTATGTACTAATCATTTTTTATAAACTTTTAACGTTCATTTAGATGGCCACACTGATACAAATGTGGTCAATTTCTACAACATCATTCAAGCTGATTTATTGCCCCAGTTAGTCCAGGACCTAACCCATGAGACAGGCCACATCCCATTTACATCATGGCACAGGATGATTTCATTTGGTGTCCTAATTATTCACCTCTTGGTTAGTCCGACCATTTTGTACTCAAGTTTGACTTCCTTCTTAAAAAGAAAGTTCAAAATACTCAACAATCTCTGGGGCATATTAGCAAGACTGGCGATAAAATTATCGCCCTTTTAGCGGCAGGAAACTGCCGCTAAAACGGCGATAATTGGCTTGTTAATAAGCGTTGTAGAATTCCAATAGAGGCCCAGGTTAGATGTGCAGGACATCTAACCTGGGCTTCTATTGGAATTCTATAAAGCATATTAGCAAGCCCATTATCGCCGTTTTAGCGGCAGTTTCCTGCCGCTAAAGCAGCGATAATTTTATCGCCAGTCTTGCTAATATGCCCCTCTATTTTTGTGCCTGGAAAAAAACCATAATCTTATCCCTATTTTTGTATCTCTATTCAAAACACCTGATTAAATGCATGACATCGGAAGGGCACAAACTTCACACACTTACCACAACTAATCCTAAGGAAGCACATATCACTTAACTACTACCTATTAATTTCTAGCCTTGGGTACCAGATTAGCATGCTTCATGGCACAAAGTCTTGTCATGGGTAATAAGCGCTATATAATACAATCTACAAGTACAATTTACAACATTGGTCTTCTTATTGATGTTTTTCATGCTGCCACCAGTAAGACTTCTACCACAAAGGATAAATATGAAAATGTTGTTTTTAGCCATATTCTTGATAACATTGCACTCCTGACATAAAGGCAATGTCAGTCAATCAGTCAAAAAGCTTTATTCGGTCATTACGGCCATCAAAGTGCAAAGAAGTACAAAACAGTGGATTCACCAACGCATACATTGCCATAATTCATTCCACAGACAAAGGTTAACTGACAAATTAAAATATATCAACTTCATAAAAAACGGTTAAAATTGGGACGTAGGGTGGCGGGTATGCCGAATAAGAGGCTCGCACAAAATGGAACCCTACGAAGATTACTTAAAAGTGCAAGTGCGTATAATGTAAGGATACATTGTTGAAAGCATAGTGTTAATGCATTATGAGTGCAACGTCTGAATTCCTGTTAGGTGGATCCATCAGTTAAAACAGCTAGACTGACAGCTAAAAACTATGATTTGTAAAAAACAATGCATTGATCAAAATCCTCATGCAGGTGGAATAAAACCTGGACAGAATTACACTAAGGAGGTTGCTCTCACGGGTTGGACCTCTTAGGGAGATGGAAAAAAGTGCAAGTGCGTTTAGTGCAAGGGTACCATATTGCATACATATTAGGAAAACCAATGGGAGCACAGCTTACACTGTTGGTCACTTAGCTCCGTTAGAAATGAAGCAATGGCTCAGATAAATGAAGCAACAATGTGTACAAAGTAGTTAGGTAATGTTGCTGTTGTACAAAAAGAGTCCGAGGGATGTTGTGCAGATAACCCTTGCACGTAGTCACAGTGGCAGGCCTCAATTTTGAATGCTGTTAGTATGTGAGGCATAGACTATGACTATAGACTAACTAAAATAGGGAACAATTTAAAAGCTTGCGGTTCAGCCGTTCTTCAGTGCGAGCATCCTAATGAGCCACATTTTCCCCAGGAATTTAGCTACTGCTCAAGCTATTAGTGGCCTGGAATCTGTTTTTAAGATGTGTAGCGCCTCTTGATGGCATCGGATACCCATCTGCCTGCAGACAGGGGCTAACCATTTAAGCCTCAGGGTTTTATAGAGTGGGCATGCGAAGAGAACGTGTTTAATCATCACATGGACCCCTGGGCAACAGGGACAATAGCACAATGCATCCGTGGCTCCCCGCTGTAATGCCGCTGTGAACGATTTCAGAGGGAGGGTACCAAATCTAAATTGGATATACAGCTTTCTATCACACGGGATGGTGATGACCTCCATATACTGCTCGTACATGCCTAGTAACTTGAACTCTAAGAATTCTGATGTGAGACGGCCTCCTGTTGTGTGTGTGGCATTTCTCTGATCCACCCAGTTCCAGTAACGGGCCTTAACGCAGTCTCTACTAGGCAGCAAGCTAGCATCAGGCTCGACCCACAAATTCCCTAAGCCTATAGCGGAAAGCAATGACATGATGTTGCTAAACCACCCAATTTTTTTGAACCAATCTAGCTTAAGGACTTCTTCAAGGGCGGCCACATAGTGGATAAGCTCAGGTATTTGTTTTAGACACAGCCAGAAGAGAAGGGGGCGTAGTCTTGCTTTATCCACTTTGGTGGTTCTGCCCATGTCAAACCTTAGGGGAAGGAGCGGGGTACTCTGGGGGAGAGAACAGAGCGACCTCAAGAATTTATTTTCTGTGCGGAGAAGGCTCTCTAAATTGTCGAACCCCCAGATTTCAGCCCCATAGAGAGCTGAACCTACCACCTTCTGATCATATATCTGGAGCGGGGCTACTAACGGCCTTGTTTGCGAGGCCCTGTGTTCCATAATCAGTGCCCCTGTGGTTTTCCTCTGCTGAAGGATTCGTTTTGAGATGTGTTGTTTCCAGGACAATTTATCCGTAAGGGTTACGCCCAAGTAATCAAAGGTGTCCACTCTCTCCAGAGGGGTACCCCCCAGCAGCAGTTTACCCCGGAAGAGTTGTGGGGGTTCACCTTTTTTTTGAGGTATTGATCTCCAATCCTCTCAATCCACAAAAGGTCAAGTAGCGGTCAAGTAGCAGCTGGAGGTCACTAGGGGTTTTGGAGACCAGCAGAGTGTCATCTGCAAACAATAAAGTTGTTATTTTTGCTCTCCCCATTGTGGGGGCATCTGCGTGGACCTCTGCTAGATACTTCACCACTCTATTTATAAAAAGCAAAAATAGGGTGGGGGCTAAGACACAGCCCTGCCGTACCCCTCTAGCAACTTTAATTGGATCTGATAGCTGCCCTTGGTCCCCCCAGCGCACCCTTGCATAGTTCTCCTCATGCAATCGAATTAGAAGTGCCAAGATGTCATGCGGGACCCCTGATCACGTAGGACCTGCCATAGTTTGGCCGGGGGATAAGATCAAAGGCTGACTTGAGATCAATAAAGGCGGTATAAAGACTGCCGTGTTCTAATAACACTGTCTTCCAGGCCAGCAAAGTGAAACGGAAGACCTGATCAATGGTGCTGACTTTCCTCCTGAAACCCACTTGGAAGGGGGATAGTATGTTATTTTCCTCGATCCAGTCAGTGATTTTGTTGAGAAGAGCACGGGAGAAAACCTTCTATACACCATTTATTAGGCTAATCGGCCTATAATTGGAAGACAGCGAACGGTTCCCCTTCTTGAAGACCGGGATAACCTCAGCTCCCTTCCATGACAGCAGTATCGGGGCCCCAGCAGCAATTCCATTTGCTAGTGTTAGGACATAGTTAGTCCAATTCGAAGTGTCGTTGAGAAAGACATCTCCAGGTGTGCCATCAGGACCGGAGGCTTTGTTTTTAACTATGAAGTTGATGCTGTGTGTTATCTCGGCTGGGGAAAATAGGTTACTGTTAGGCTGAATACTGATATATTCCTTGAAGGAGCCTTCAATATCCGTCACTCCAGATCCCGTGTAAACTGCTGAGCAGTGGTCAAACCAGACAGCCTCAGAGATGTTGTTTGTTGGTGGTTTGGATTTTTTGGCATCACCCCTGGTAACTAGGAACCAGAACTGCTGAGAATCTTTCCTTTGGCAGGCGTCACGAATCTGGATCCAACGGTTCTTGGTCCACTGCTTTTATGCTTCTACCTGCGCTAGCTTGTAGGACTTCCTGGCGAGTCGTATATCTTCTACATTGTTTGCTTTGATTGCAGCTGCCAGCTCTGACTGCAGTTTCTTACATTTCCGGTTAAACCAGGAGAGTTGGAAATTGTCAGGTGGCTTCTTGCGATGAGACCTCAGGAGGCTGAAGTAAGAGGCTAACTGGGTAAAGAAAGACGTATGGGTAGTCGTGACCACTGAAAGCTCATCCCGCTGAACTAGTGTGTCGTTAAGTTTGCTAGTACTATCCAGGAGTGCTTGCTTTATGGCTTCGAGCTTGCTGGCATCAGTCGCTACACGTGCCCACTTAAGGCACCTGTTATTATTCGTAGGACATACCTTCTTGGTCGAAAGATTTGCGCCAGAGCTGCTGGTGTTCTTGGTCCAGATAGTGGTCATGGCAAGCTCGAGAGGGTTGTGGTCGCTATCTGTAGTTACTCCAACTGTTATGTCCAACACTTCTGGCCTAAATCTCAGGTCTATTAGCACATAATCAATTCGGCTCATGTTGGCAGTTCTGTTGAAGGTATTAGCCCCCATCTTGTCAGATATAGTGCGGCCATTAGCTGCCCTAAGGCCATACTCAAGGGTTAAGGCTTGAAGCTGCAAGGCGGTTTGCGTCCATTTCTTAATTGGTTGCAAATCAAGTGGGGGAACATGCCACAGCTCGTCTACCTTGCCACTGTCTGTTAGATCTTCTGAGCCCAAAGGTTTGTAGGTAGTATTGAAATCTCCTGCTATTATTAAGGGAGATAAGGACTCTCTTTCCTCGAGGGCAGTCTTCCAACGCTTGTATGGTTGGTGAACTGGAACCCGCCTTGAATCCATGGGCATAGACATTATAAATGTCCACCTCCTTACCGTTCCTGCCCCTAAGATTGATCACGAGGGTGTTCGAGCTATTGGTCTTAATCTCTCTGACGGCACATTGCAGATCAATCTTAATCCAGGTCATCAACCCCCCTGCTGGTCGGCCTGGTCTGGTAGTGACAGCTGGACAGCTTATCGTGACATAACCGGGGATGAAGAAAGGTGCGGTAACCCACATTTCCTGTAAGATACAGATGTCGAACTGCTCTAAATACTGGATCCAGTGAGGGAGTTCCACCTTGGACCTTAGTCCTGCCACATTCCACGTCAATATGCGAAGTTTAGGTGCTGATTCCTCTGGGCCACTGCAGGCTGGATGGAGGTCCTCCATTGCGCTGCTCAACTGGGGGTGAACGGAGCATGCTTCCTGATCTAGGCTTACCCTTGGTGGGATGCCGATGATGGCCTGCATAGAGTCTAACGTCTCGTAGTAGAGGGCTGGATCTTGGGTGGCAAGTTGCGTGGTGGATCCCCGGCCGTGTTAGACTTTGGGGTTGGTGATACAACCTTGGCTAGATGGCATGAGATCATAAGGGTTGCATAGTCTTGGCACACCAGTCAATCATTTAAAGCCAGGGATGAGTCAGCCCCCGTTAGGATGACATGCCTTTTGCGGGCTTGGAGCTGGAGCATGGCAGGGGGGTTATACTTCATCTGTATGTTGGTGGTTGTAGTTGAGCACGAACTTGCCTCTAGAGCTATAAGGTTGTGTACTAAGGTCTCATCTCTTAGGTGTAATACGATCAAGTCAGTTGGAGAGGTGTTGTGGGTTAGTTGTTTTGCCCAAAGGATGTCTTCCCTGATAATTGACCTGCACCCCCTTATTTTCCGAATCCAATGGATTGATTTGTTAACCAAAGAATTGTTGTCTTCATATTTAGCATAGGAGGACGAGGTTTTTGGTACATTGATCATGAAAATGCTCTTAGGGGGGCGTTAGTCTTGTTCATGCCTTGGACTATAAAGGTGCTCAATATCAGCTAGATTGGTTTCATTAGTACCCACTGGGTCAGGGAGCTTTATGTTTGGTTGTTTAGGATGTCGCGTTTGAATGGACATGAGAGGCACTAGAGGCACTAAAGTGTTCATAGGCTTAGGGGTTGCTCTGGTTCCTAGTGAGATGGCCTGTCTCAATAACGAGCTCGATGGCTGGATGGGTATGTCTACTCTAAGTTGATCTTTATCCACAAGTATCTTAACCTGTTTAGTAAGCGCTACAATTAGCGATTTTAGTAGAGTGACTTCGTCCCTGAGTTCGATGATGACCCTGCAAGTGTCCATCCCTACTATCGGGTACTCGGCTAGATGACCCTCCCCCCTCCTTTCTGGCTCTTTCTCGGTGTCCTTATGTACTACAGCTGGACTTACAGATGAAGGAGCCCTACCTGCTTCTTCCTGCCTTCCCGTTGTGCTTTCAGGCAAATCATGGAGTGGTGAATAACAATTGGTTACAGGAACATTAAAGGTGGTATTGATGTCAACTATATCGGTTGTGTCAGTTGTGTATTCTGTTGAGCTTTTATCTGCCACTTCAGTGGGAGAGGAAGAGGTCCCTACTTCCCTAGCAACCTTTGCTAGTTCGTATTGGGTAGTGATATTTGACACTGGGACCTTAGTCATAGCGCTTCATGTAGTGCGCTTAGTAAATATGGACGGGATTCATTTGGTAAGATTGGGGTTTGGACTAGGGGGAGGGACTGGTTCATCAGGAGGTTGCAGATTGTCTGGGGTGGCTGGGTTCGGAGCGGGAGCTAAGCGGTCATGGCATTCTACCAGAAGATCGTCAATGCGATCGAGAACACAGTTGTTAGCACAAAATTTACGAGTCTTCTTGGTTTTGCTAACTTTCCTGCATGGCCCCTCGTTCTTCCCACCTCCATCTTTGTCAATGGATTTCCTTTTCCCCATTGTGATAGGTCAGTAAGTGGCAATGCTATAGTGCTAGACACAGGTGAATCGTATAGTGCCAATGTAACAAACTTGATAGCAATGATTACAACTCCTAGCCAGGGGCACTATCGCGGCAGCTGAATAAGGGCACCCCAAAGACAGTTCTTAGAGCTGGGAGGAGATGGTAATTGGGGAAACAGCAAATATAGATTTTTAGCTCACAGTTTTAAGTTGTTACAGACTTCAAGCCTCGAGTCCCAAAAAGTCTCAGCTGAAAAAGAAATGCAGAATCCAAAAGCCAAGGGAGGTGGCTCTGCCCTGCCTCTTCCTGTCGCTGACGGGCGCAGAAGGGCCCGCCCTTGGCCCGGGCTTTGCCCGGGCATGCCCACGCACGTCCCACGCTGCGGGAACCCTGCCGCAGTTTTAAGCGCCTCCTGGCACTCTACAGTGACGTGCTGGCTGCCCCAAGGGTTCCTGGGCACTGGAGTCCTGGTCCGGTTGCTGCGGTGGCTGTGGCAGGAAAAACACAAAATGGACGTCCCGCGCTGCGGGAGCCCTGCTGCAGTTTTAAGTGCCTCCTGGCACTCTACAGTGACGTGCTGGCTGCCCTAAGGGTTCCTGGGCACTGGAGTCCTGGCCCGGTTGCTGTGGTGGCTGTGGCAGGAAAAACACAAAACGGGTGTCCCACGCTGCAGGAGCCCTGCCGCAGTTTTAAGCGCCTCCTGGCGCTCTGCAGTGACGTGTTGGCTGCCCCAAGGGTTCCTGGGCCCTGGAGTCCTGGCCCAGTTGCTGCGGTGGCAGAAAAAACACAAAACGGGCGTCCCGCACTGCAGGAGCCCTGCCGCAGTTTTCAGCGCCTCCTGGCGCTCTGCAGTGACGTGTTGGCTGCCCCAAGGGTTCCTGGGCACTGGAGTCCTGGCCCGGTTGTTGCAGTCGCTGTGGCAGGAAAAACACAAAACGGACGTCCTGCGCTGCGGGAACCCTTCCGCAGTTTTAAGCGCCTCCTGGCGCTCTACAGTGACGTGCTGGCTGCCCTAAGGGTTCCTGGGCACTGGAGTCCTGGCCCGGTTGCTGTGGTGGCTGTGGCAGGAAAAACACAAAACGGGTGTCCCACGCTGCAGGAGCCCTGCCGCAGTTTTAAGCGCCTCCTGGCGCTCTGCAGTGACGTGTTGGCTGCCCCAAGGGTTCCTGGGCCCTGGAGTCCTGGCCCAGTTGCTGCGGTGGCAGAAAAAACACAAAACGGGCGTCCCGCACTGCAGGAGCCCTGCCGCAGTTTTCAGCGCCTCCTGGCGCTCTGCAGTGACGTGTTGGCTGCCCCAAGGGTTCCTGGGCACTGGAGTCCTGGCCCGGTTGTTGCAGTCGCTGTGGCAGGAAAACACAAAAACGGACGTCCTGCGCTGCGGGAACCCTTCCGCAGTTTTAAGCGCCTCCTGGCGCTCTACAGTGACGTGCTGGCTGCCCTAAGGGTTCCTGGGCACTGGAGTCCTGGCCCGGTTGCTGTGGTGGCTGTGGCAGGAAAAACACAAAACGGGCGGCCCGCGCTGCAGGAGCCCTGCCGCAGTTTTAAGCGCCTCCTGCCGCTCTGCAGTGACGTGTTGGCTGCCCCAAGGGTTCCTGGGCCCTAGAGTCCTGGCCCAGTTGCTGCGGTGGCAGGAAAAACACAAAACGGGCGTCCCGCGCTGCAGGAGCCCTGCCGCAGTTTTCAGCGCCTCCTGGCGCTCTGCAGTGACGTGTTGGCTGCCCCAAGGGTTCCTGGGCACTGGAGTCCTGGCCGGGTTGTTGCGGTGGCTGTGGCAGGAAAAACACAAAACGGACGTCCTGCGCTGCGAGAACCCTTCCGCAGTTTTAAGCGCCTCCTGGCGCTCTACAGTGACGTGCTGGCTGCCCTAAGGGTTCCTGGGCACTGGAGTCCTGGCCCGGTTGCTGTGGTGGCTGTGGCAGGAAAAACACAAAACGGGCGTCCCGCGCTGCAGGACCCCTGCAGCAGTCTTAAGCGCCTCTTGGCGCTCTACAGTGACGTGCTGGCTGCCCTAAGGGTTCCTGGGCACTGGAGTCCTGGCCCGGTTGCTGTGGTGACTGTGGCAGGAAAAACACAAAACGGGCGTCCCACGCTGCAGGAGCCCTGCCGCAGTTTTAAGTGCCTCCTGGTGCGCTACAGTGACGTGTTGGCTGCCCCAAGGGTTCCTGGGCACTGGAGTCCTGGCCCGGTTGCTGCGGTGGCAGGAAAAACACAAAACGGGCGGAGTAAAGGCAATGTAAGGAGTCACAAAACTTTCGCCCTTGTTCAATGCTGAACTACACATTCTCAAAAATGACGCTAAACAAAGACAACAAACTTGGTATCACTAGTATTGTTCAAAAAGAAAGAGTTACACAAGTCCACTCTGTGTACTTATAAGACAGCATTCAATAAAGCTAAGAGAAGCTTCTACTCTAACAGAATCTATATGTCATCCAAGGATTTTTATTTAAAGATAATCAATGAATTATCAGGAGCTCAAGGCAAGGGCCATTCTGGATCTCACTTAACTACTCTGTGAAACATTGACAAATTTCTTCACAAATAAATTGAAATTATTAAAGATTGAACTAATTCGGTATGTCTCATTATAGTAAACTAGCTACTTCTATAAATCCTTTCTGTGTGGTCTGATTTTCAGACCCTGAAATGGGTAACTTACTTACCGGTGGTAGAGCAATGTTTATCTTGCTCTCCTTCTAATGCAATACCCGTCCAAACTGTTAGCAAAGCTTGCCACATGGATGGACACCCATTATGAATAAATGTTGATGGACGGAATGCAGAACAACCGAAGCTGTTTCCGGGTTGTGCCTCCCGCGAGCCGTGAGCCGTTAGCCGCGAGCCGCAAGATGAAGGTTGCAGCGGCTCAAAGAGGTTAATGGCAAGAGGTGCGGAAAGCGCAGAAAAGTGCAGAAAGTGCAGCGACGGAGGGCCTGCGGTGAAAAGCCCGCAAGGAGATTTCGGGCATCCTGGTGGTTGTTCTCCGGCCCCGTGAGGATATGTGTAGCAGCTACGAGGAACTGCTGCATGAAGTTGTGGCCCTGTGATGAGAGGTAAATCGGGGATTGAGCAGAGAGTACCTTGAGGCTGCTGTGACTAGTGTTGGACTAGTGTTGGAGCTAGAGGAGGCTCTTATGGGAATGGAGGAGGCGCCTTGTCCTATCTGGATACTGGAGATTGGAGATTGGAGTAGGTGTCCTTGTGTGTTTTTTCTGGGAGGTTCTGTGGTTGCCGGTGAAGATATTAGCTCTAATATCCATGCGGAGAGGTGGAGCTAAGAACTTGTAACAGCTTTATTCAACTTTAATTAACTTTGGACGCCTGAGGGTCCGGTTAGTTGTTATTAGCTGCCATTTATCCTGCTGTGAGGGGAACGGCACAGCACACCTTGGTTCAGACACGCCGTGAGGGGTACGGCAGCAGCGGGAACCACATCCCCCAGCAGCCCCTGCGACGCTGCACTCGTGTGAGTGTGAGTGTTTTATCAATTTCACATATTTGTTTTAGTCATTCTCTGCCCGCGAGCTGACTGAATAAGCATACTATAAACCATGGGGAAACGCACTACCCTACCGCCAGCAAGCCCCATTACATCCAGCATTAATAGTATGCTCGAGAGGGTTGTCAACATTGTCTCAGGCGAAATTGCACTCACAGAAAGACGCCTGTCCCTGGACGCTGAAGGACGGGCGGCTGTTATCTTTCATAGAGGTGCTTCACCAAACAACTCACTGGAGCAACCTCTACTGCCACCAATTGACCCTAAGGCTGGAAATCCATCTGTTATAAACGAGAGTGCTAGTAGTTTGGAGATAACTGAAATAACAGGTCCCCCCAAATAATAACTCTAATCCATCTGCTGGAATATCCGCGGTCAAGCGGAAGAGAAAGATTGGGAAACCCACCTGCACTAAAAGGAAACAACCCACCCGTATTATCCCTGCCCGGAATAGTCTCACCACTTGGATGCAACCTCCCACTATTAATTCTACTAACTCTACTGATAATACTAGGACCCTTAACGAACCCCTTGCACCATCTACATTCACCTCGAACTTGACCTGTTCAATTGGCACACAGACTGAGTTAACATTCTGTTCTGGGGGCTGTGGGGATGTCATTGCTGCCTTGGTGAATAATCAAGTGGCCGTTCTCTTAGAAGAAAAATTTAATTTACTCAAGGCTACTGTTGACAATCTGGTTGCAATTGTTGGAGGGGGTTATGTGACCAGGAGTGCACAAATGCCCACAGAATTAAAGAAAGGAGGGAGGGGCAACATGGGGGCAATTTTAACTATGCCAAACACCTTGACCGCAACACAACCCTCCCAACCACCTGTCATCGTACATGTAAGTCAGCCTTGTGAGACATCAGACAAAGCGTTGTCCCCCCCCGCCCCAAATATAAATCAAGTTACCATGGGAACTAGTGCTAAACCCATTTGCAATCCTCCCACAACTACACACACTCACCAGCGACAGGAGAATGCAGGTGGCCCCAGTAGATCCGGGGCAGATGCCCAAAATTCCATAACTGGCAACTTAAGGCGCAATGTATCATCACACTCAAGCGGTAATGCCTCAACAGTAAATCGAGACACGTTGAACCTACCGCCGGATGCTTGTCCCTATGTTCTGGTCCTAACAGGGGTCCCGCCACTAAAACAAGATCAGCGGGAAACGTGGGAACAACTGCGCAATAAATGCGTTGATTGGTTATCAAGACATAGGAGGCTTCAAGCCCCTGACGGGAGGGACATCATTATGGCGCGCAGAGTTGGGTGGGTTGGCACTTTAAAAAAAAACCTCGAAGGTGATTGTATTGTAATTAACTTTCGAAGCCTGGCTCTGGTGAGATATCTATTGAGACCGTGTGAGCTCGAAACCCCCATGAATACCAACATCTGCCCTCTACCTCTTGGCTACTTTTATAGATCGCATAATGGGCCAGGTTTTAATGTGCCCCCCTTGTTCATCTTGAGAATAGGTTTGAAGCCCTTTCAGGTTTGGATATGCAAGATTGACTACCATTCCCCGCGGCAGTAATAGCTGAAACTGAAAATCCCCAGCAATCTATAGAAATGGAAACAGCTGCTGATACTGGTTTCCATATCCCCCATACATCATCCCCCTCATTACAGCTAATGCAGGCCCATAAAGCAAAAGATAGCCTGACCGACCTCATAACCAATCCAGGTGGGTTGAGAGTTTTGTCATGGAACATAGCCGGGCTAAGATCAAAAAAAGGTGGTATTGCCTGGCTACGTTTCGTGAGTACCCACCATATTATAGCATTACAAGAAACGTGGGAGCCCACTAACCATTTTTTTCTGGATGGCTACATATCATTTTGGAAACCCACTATAAAGTCAAGTATGGGTAGAGCAAGGGGGGGCCTCCTTTTGCTGTTCAGTCTCAAACTCTCCTTCAATATTACATTGATTGACGTGTGTTCACTTCACATGTTAACTGTAAAACTGACAGGAAAGAACCTTCTGACACTCCTTGTGGTAAATTTTTACAATTCTTTCACAAGGGTTAATGAGACAGAGCACCTAATGGCCTTGGTGGGCTTTCTTTCTGCTTACGGGGAAAGTTCTGTTGATCATTACAACACATTAATTCTGGGAGATTTCAACACGCGCCCTTGTCCCCTTAACTATTTGGCATCACTAGAGGAGGAGGCTGGTTTGCAGGGGCTAAACCATTTTGAACATTCGCCACCTGGCGCCTTATTAGAAGGTATTTTATCAGCCCATATTCTGTAATGCCTACAACAGTTAGATAATTTTGTACCTGTAGCCACCTATATTGGACACGGATGTGGAAGTGTAATTGACCATATATTGGTATCCTCCTCGTTAACATCTGCTCTAGGAAATTTAAGAGTTAGCCAGAGTCCGTTCAGTGATCATAACCCTCTGACACTGGATCTCCATCTACGTGCTGCTTTTAAAGACATGACTGTCAGTCAACTCACTAATACTAACATAAATTCTAAAGATCAAGAACGCAGACTGAGATGGGACAGGATCGTTCCCGAAAGCTTCATGAATAATCTGTACACCACCTGTGCCTCAGAGTTTAAGGTGTGCCTAGATCAGGAATCTCATGCTAGCTCCATCTTGGATGCCTTTGAGTCAATTATTAAATGTGTTGCCTTTAACTTGTCAACTACGATTAGAGTAGCACACCCAAAGCTGAAAAGATGGTTTGACGAAACCTGCATGACCACCCACAAGGAGCTCATGCAGGCTCTCAAGCAAAAACCGAGGGTGGCCTCTTTAGTTAAAAATAGCAGAAAGGCATATAAAACTGCAGTACAGATAAGGAAAAAACAACTGAGGGAGATGGCATGGGGAGGAGCTCAGCCAAGCCAGTGTGTTGGCAAACAGTGCTAAATTTTGGTCTGTTATTAATAGCCCCCTTTTTGATGATACATCATACACCGGTATAGAGTGTTTAGTACCTGCAGAGACATGGGTTCAACATTTCTGCAAAATTTATAGCGATGATAACCTGGAGAACGTGGAGAACTCCGTGGGACACATCGTTCCCGGATTAGCAGGTTGCCCGCTTGTTTTTAATACAGATGAGGTCCATAAAGCTATTACCTCGACATTAGGAGGAAAAGCACCCGGTCCCGACGGTGTACCGGCCGACCTTTACAAGGCAGATCCCAAACTTTGGGCCACAATTTTAACCTATGTATTCAATGCAGCCTGCAAGTTTGGCTTCCCATCGTCATGGGCAAAGGAGGTGATCATCCCCATTTTTAAAAAAGGCTCTAGGGATGACCCAGCATGTTACAGGCCAATTTCGCTTCTTGACTCTTCGGCAAAAATCATGGGGAAAGTGGTCTTGGAGTGTATAACAGCTTGGCTTGACAGTGCCAACATCGTATCGGATCTGCAGTATGGGTTCAGACCGGGGAGAGGGACTCTGGACCAGTGCCTTAACCTCCACCTGGTGATAGGAAAGTATACCGTCGCCAGGGGGGGGAATTTGCACTTGGCCTTTATGGACCTCTCCTCGGCCTTTGATCTAGTTAATAGGTCCAAGTTATGGCTGGTCCTTCAAGAAATGGGGCTAGACGCCGATCTGATAAGTTTTCTGGTGACTGCTCATGATAACACCACGGCGGCAGTCCGTTTTAATGAAGACGGCAGTCTGACTGATTCCTGGGCGGTCAAAAGAGGGGTGCGCCAGGGATGTATACTGGCCCCTCTGTTATATACTCTTTATATTAACAAACTAGGGCACTCGTTGACAAATTGCTGTAAAGATATACCTAGAGCAGGCGTAAAAATGATCCCAGCACTTTTATATGCTGACGACGCGGTTTTAATATCTAGAACCGCAAGAGGGCTGCAATTGTTATTAAATTGTTTTATAGATTTTATGGATTCTCTGGATCTAATTACGAATTTTAAAAAATCACATGCAATGACAATAGGATCGAGGAAGGCAGCTAAAGCAAAATTTTATTGTAAGGGGACGGAGCTAACTAAGGTGTCCACTTTCCCATATCTTGGGGTGCTCTTTGATGATCAACGCTCATGGTGTGCACAACGCACCCTTAAAATGAATGTTTTAGCTAGAGCGGCAGGGGCAACATTAGACTTTGCAAAAAGAATAGGTTCTAAGCCGCTCCCTGCGATTTTAAAGATTTATAACGCCAAGTGCATCCCCATGACCACCTATGGTAGCGACATTTGGGGCTATAAGGACGCAACAGAAATACAAGTGGCAGAAAATAATTTTATGCGTAAAGTGCTTTCTGTCCCTGCATCCACACCAATTTTTAACGTACATGAGGAGATGGGAGTGGGTTACATCTCAGACCTGATTGCGGTTGCCCCACTTCTCCGCTGGATGAGAATTTGGGCTCAAACAACCCCAAACTTAAGTCAATTAATAATTCAGGACTGCTTGGTGCTGGATAAGGCACTAAACATTCCATGGCTTAAATATATTAAAGATCAGACGGAGAAGTTAGGCTGCCTCGAATTGTTTACGCTCCCTACCCCTCTGGCTAAGTCCGCCGTCAGAGCAGTCAAGCTGAGGTTTTTAGACAGATGTCAATGTTTAAGGGAAGAAAAGGAACTAATTAAGCCCTCGGTGAGAAAGTATGTCACACTGAGCCTGGGACAGCAGATGCAACCATATTTGACTTATATAAACAAAGCTTATCATCTCTTTGTTTTAACAAGATTTTGTTTAAATATGGTACCCCGGCTACTGGCCTTTCCGAAAGGTTATTTTAAACCAAATTCATCAAATAGGTGCACATGTGACAACTTCTCAGAGCAAGATACTCAACACATTATGTTCTTTTGCTCCCATTATGATCACCTACGCAGAAAGTACATCCTCCCGCTGCTAAGGGATCAAAATTTTGTGCAAGTAAGGCCAGCTTTGGTCTACTTGCAAATGTTAAGTTCACCTGTAATTTGCTTGGGGGTAGCCAGTTTTTTAACTGGCGCAATTAGATACAGGAATAGGATGAAGTAGAGTTAATCCTTCTGAACAAGATTGATAGTATGTCTATGCGGATTATAGTCTAAAGTTATCTAATAGTCATAATTGTGGTTGGTTTTTATTACCCTCTGTATGATGTCTTAATGGATTTTAAATACACAAAGATACGGATTTTTAATGGATTTAAATAATGCTTATACGATGTTTTATGTTTACAGATGTTTTATGTTGTACTTTTATGGCTCTAACCAGCCGAATAAAGTTGATTTGACTGACTGACTGAATAAATGTTGACAAGACGAAATCCTGATAACTGGATTCTCTTTGGCAATCCAGTCTCTGGTCCCTGGACTTGGGTATCTGCTTGCCTCCAAAGCAGACAGTCAAGAGCCTCGGAGTGAAAGCTGACTGTAGGCTCCAAAAGGAGGGTAGGGTGGCATTTGTTATGACCTCTTGTATTTTTCACTTGTGAAACTTTGGCCCAAGTTTATTTTTCTTAATTTGAAAAGTAGGCGTTTAGCTGTAGCTGCTCTTATTGAATCCTGGCTGGACTACTATAATAGTTTCAACCCTGAAATTAAGAAGCTCATTTTAGGACAGTTCAAATCAATCCAAAATCAAGCAGTTCACTTTGTTACTAATGCATCCTGCCTCAGACTTTGGTTGCTATTATAAAATCTTTGCATTGGCTCCGCATCCAAGAGCATATCTCCTTCATACTGTGTGGCCTGATGAGCACTTTGTTCATGGAAAAATCCTTATTTTATGACTAAACGCTTTGCTAACTGTAGCCCTAATAGAGAAGTTTGCTCAGTGAAGCTTCATTTTCTGCATGTTCATTGATTTCGCAGATCCAGCCTGGGGAGATGAGCTTTCTCTATTTAGCCCCCTTTTCTCTAGAATATACTGCAGGCCAAATTTATCAGAAATTTGTGCAACGCAGCAAGCCACCTTGCTGTGCTGCGTGAAAGGGAAAGGGGAGGAATGTGCTGTAGTTACCATTGTCTTCCGCATTCCTGTCCTTTCCTAGCGTTGGCGCCCTTTTGGCTGCCTAGCGCCAACGCAGGCACCCTTGTACCAAGGTGCACCAGTGTCTGCGTTGTAGGCAGGATTGTTTTGGTTCAGAAAGGTTCACCTTCCTGCACAAAAACAATCCTCAGAAGCATTTTCTTCTTTCTACATGTGCTGCAGAATGCAGCACATGTAAATACAGGAAAAAACTAGGTCAGTTTAATCTGTAGTAAAACGTGCCAGGGCCCAAACTGTTTCGTAGAAGGCTGCTATTAGCAATGCTTGTTCCACCGCTGCCCAATGCAGTTAAATGCTTTGCCCACAGCAACCAATAGTAGCTTTAGAGCAAACTATGCCACATAATAAAGTGGCAGCACATTGTAAATACAGTACACATTCCCTCAAGAATGGAAATTAGCAACTACCTAAATCCAAAGCACAGTTGAACTGGCCCATATAGTGTTCTTCATGAAAGAGGACTATTTGCACAAGGACTTTAAGATTTATATTTTCAACACTGTATAGGTGATCATACAATTACATTAAGGGGTTTATTACGATGTCATTAGGAAAGGCTCCGAACGGCATTTGATTCAGTCAAATCCGATTCGAAACCCGCCTTTCCGACCGACTCGGACACGTTTCCCAACGAGCGATTACGATGGTTGGGAAGCGTTAGAACTGTTCAACTTGGTTCTGAAAGGCATTGGGAGTAACCGAGGCGGTTGGAGCCAAATTGTAGTGGTCTACGGACCGTATTTCCAGCCGAGCGATTACGATGTCAGATTTGGACAGCCTCTCTGAATCGGTTGTTCTGAAACTAATCGGCTGTCGGAATCTGACGTAGCAGGACCCCCATCACCCGGGGCCCTCCGAATCGGGTCCGTCGGGGTACCCATGGGACCCCCCTTTCCAACCATGCACAGTGTGGCAGGCACCATGGCGTGCCCGCCACAGGGTGCACGATTTTCCCCAACCACCCCTTTCTTCAATGGGAGCCTGTGTATTCGGTCGGAACACAGGCTCCCATTGAAGCCAATGGGAGTCCAACCGAATCGTATCTGGAAGCATCTGGATGCCTCAAAATTTCTCGTTTGGACTCTCCGGATCCGAGTCGTTCGGAAAAAATTCCGGAACAGATTCGGTCGGAATGCTTTCCTAACGACATCGTAATCGACCCCTAAGAGTTTTAGAATAGACATGTGGGTTACTATTGGCTTCACCATTATCCTCATAGGCAAATATTTCGAAAAAGGAGTTAAAATACCATTGTCCTCCATTTTCTAATTTACGTTCCAAGTTGGTGGATGTCCACAGATCAAAAAAATAGTGGGCAGAGTTAAAGACAAGTGCTTTTTTGTAGTTTGGTGCTGTTGTACGGAATGTTCTGAATGTGTCATTCCTTGCTAGAGTGTTCAGTGAGAATGAGAATATTTTCTTTTGAGTTATAGTCAGTTGGATAGGAAGGCCTGACATATGAGGGTGCTCTGGGGAGTCGAATCGAATCAAATAAACTCCATTAATACAACTTTGCAATTCTGTCTTTATTTATAAAGAAAAGGAAATTCATCATTGGCTACGATACAGACTCCCTGGAGTGAAGGAAACCAGCAGATCTTATAATTCATGTCATTTGCAGCCAGCTCGGGTAAGAAAAGAACATTAAGAAATTTCAATTCCTCACCAGATGCGCCGCCATCACAATTACTTGCATGATACAACAAGCAATAGGTGGGGAAAAAGATGCACTGATTTTACATTTTCCGCTAATTTGATTCCTCATTTCCAATTTTTCTGGTGCGATTTCATAGAGAGTAACTTTAATATTGGCATTATATAATTTGCGCAGGTCCATCAATGTAGTTTGAAACACTGACCTTTGAAGCATTATATATTTCGTATTCTCATTAATTGAGTGAGGTGCCTATTGAATACCCTGTGAATTGTTGTACAACGCATTGTATGAATTGGGCACCCATATAATAAAGACAGCAGGGCATGCACGCCCCACATGATCATAACAACCGATGCTAGTGCTCTTTGTTTGGGTGCAACGCTGAGTTAAATACAAGGCAACGAAAAAGTAGTGACTGCATATGTTTCATGTGCCTTGAGCTAGACAGAGAGGAGGTACTCAGTCATAGCAAGGGAAACTTCACCTGTATTTTGGGTAGTGTGACAATATTAGGTCTATCTATCTATTTATCTATCTATCTATCTATCTATCTATATATCTATCTATCTATCTATCTATCTATCTAATAGATAGATAGATAGATAGATAGATAGATAGATAGATAGATAGATAGATAGATAGATAGATAGATAGATAGATAGATAGATAGATAGATAGATAGATAGATAGATAGATAGATAGATAGATAGATAGATAGATAGATAGATAGATAGATAGATAGATAGATATGAGGAATACCATTCCAGGTCGGATTCCTTGTTATATCAACAACACATGGTTTAGATTTATCATCACAGAGAATTGCTTGATGGTAATCCTGTTTGGAGGAGTATAACATCAGGATAGAGTTATTAAAGGGAAAGAGAAATTAATTTGCTGATGGACTATCCACAATCAAAATGGCAGAGAAGTATAAATATAGCACAGAAGTGCAGGATGAGAATATAGATGGATGGGTAGCTGTGGTTGGTACCTGGGATAAGGAGTGTAGGAAGGTGGAATCTGACTATATGGTTGCCCCCACTTTTTTTATGGTGTTTTGCTGGTTTATGACTTAGTTGGACTGGGATCCTGCTATTCAGGGCCCCAGTCTATCTGCTTTCTCTGTAAAAGGTTTCCATGTGCCTTAGGCACATCTCTGATTGGAATCTGAGTGCCCTTATAAGTCCCTAGTATATGGTATACTATGTACCAAGGGCATAGGTACCTCAGAGGCCTACCAGGGGCTGCAGCATGTATTGTGCCACCCCTGGAAGGCCATCCAAACTGACACCACAGGTCTGCTACCGCAGCCTGGGTAAGGTGGTGCATGCACTCTTACTGTGATATAGGTTACCTATATCACTAAATACATACACACATATAAACCTATAAGTCACTCCTAAGGCAGGCCTTATCAATCCTGAAGGCAGAGTGCGTGGTTCCTATGTGAGAGGGTGCCCCTGCATGAGCAGGGCCCCTCTGCAGCGTTCGGAGACCATCTCTGATGCTGTTTGTAGTGCAGCCTGACCATATACTCTTAAGCGCATTATATCCTCGCGGTAGAATGCTAACTTTGGAATGGCTGCACCTAAACATGTCGTGTTTGGTGTCAAACATCTTGGAATACTACCCCCGCCAATCCTGGTGGCGGGGTAGCATTCCATCCTTCTAGAGGAAAGACATGTTAACTCTGACGAGTCCGGTAACTTCTTTCCAGAGCCCTGGCATCACAAAATGGATGCTGCTGCCACAGACACGAGTCTGGCCTCCTGCTGCTGGACGAAACTCCGGCAGGGGAGGCCTGGACAATAGGTTTCCTGTCCCAGGGAGGTGTGACCACCTCCCCAGACAGGATAATGTGTATTGGGGCTGGGCGGGAGCACTTTCTGGTGCTTTGAAATCCTGCACTGGGGGCACACTTGGTGTCCCTGTGCATACCCCAGTTCAAACCGGATCAGGGGCTTGCAGCCCCTGATTTGGCGCGAACTGGACAAAGGGAAAGGGTGTAGCCACCCCTCTGCCCTGACCCACCCATAGGTGGGGCCACAGAGTAGTCCAACCCCTATCTTTAGTATAAAGATAGGAACCCAGTCCTTAGGACTTTAGATTATCCCTGGACGAAACTCTGAAACTGACTCCTGGACCTTCGACGCTCTACTCACGATTAGAGGACTGAAGAATCTCCCTTGGGGTCAAGGAGTGACTCCCCTGCTTGGCAGGCACCAAAGAAGCATCTGTCCGGTTCGCATTTCTGAAGCTCCCATCGGACGCCGAAGTCATCGCATCACCAGAGGTAGATTCTCAGACTTCCCCGAGGCTACCCTGAGTCCCCAGCAAAGCTGAGGCCCGTGGCTATCGTGGGTGACTTGAGACCGTGACCCCTGGACACCGAGCACATTTGCAAGTGCATCCTCTTCTGGGTCTTCCAAGAAGTCGTGCTTTGGGCTCCGAGTAGCCCTAGCCTCCAGCACCACCTGCACCGAAGATCACTGGCCCTCACTCCACGAGTGTCCTGTAAGCCAGATCCACGTGCGGTGTCACGAGGCTCCTTCGCGGTCGCTAGCCTGTTGGCTAGTAGCCCTTAACGAAGGCCAATCCTTTTCTTACTTGGCATCCTGGTTGCTCCAGGCCTGCCCTCACTTACCTTTGCTGGGTGAGTTCCACAGACCTTGCTGGTCTGCACCATCGACGATCTACATCTTCACCGAGACTTGCCGTTGCCAAGGCTTGTTGGGTCAAATCCCGTCGCCGACACCTCAGCACTCGACAAACATTATGTACCAGCCCGAATCCTGCTCCTGGTCGCCGACAACGCCTCCTGGACCTCGTGGCTGAAGAGTCAAGACGACCGTCAATGCACCTGAAGCACTCGACATCGGTGGGCATCTGTCCATCGCCTTCCTGGTCACTGGCTAGTGACCCAGACTCTGTCCCCTCTGCTTTCAGGTTCTTCAGAACTCCGATCCACTCTTGGATCCACCCGGACACTTTTCTCTTGGCCGCCAGCAGCACTTTGCAGCAGATCGCCATTCAAATCGACGACGAAACCCGACCCCGAAAGGCACCTATGCACCCGGCTTCCCTGGGTGAGGTAACACGAGTACTCCGGTGCTCCCGTGGGTAGAGACTCTTCAAAGTCCTAGATCTCAAAGGGTTTTGTCCTAGTCCTCTTTAAAGTGTCCCTTTCCTCTATTTTCCCGATCCCGACTTTCTCCATAGAAGTTAACGGCGTATCGCGGTTGTGTATTCACACTACACGCGTCTCCCGTGGGTCCCCTGTGTCACTACCTTGGGTGGTTCCTTGTGGTCCAAGCACTTCTAGAGGCTCTAGGCCTAGTGTCTAGTTCAGTCGTGGTTCGCATACCACTTTATTGGTATATGGTTTGGTACGCCCCTAGGGCCCAAACGTGTATTTGTACTATTACTGTGATTTAATAACTTATAACTTATGTATTTCGAACTCTAGCCTCATAAAGAGACTAGAGGTGTGTTTAGCAATAAATACATATATTTTGAATACATACCTGGTGTGGTGCTCTTTCATTTGGTCACTCAAGAGATTATAGACTGGTAAAACAAGCTGCTTTACATTCCTTCAAGACTTAGCCTGAAGGCTGCTCTCCATAGCTACCACTAGGATAGCTTTCAATAAAGGTTGTCTTTAACCTATCTCCAATAAGGGGTTGTTTGGACTGGTGCAAGGTGCCCACTATATTTAGTGGACAGCATATGCCAGGCCAACTTCTCACAAGGAGATCATTTCATAAAATGAGTGGAGAAAGTTACTGAAGAGGATGAACAATTGAGGTGTCTTTCTCGCTATGTCAGGAAAGGTTGACACAAAAATTGGAAGAAATGTGAGGATGAGGTGGTAAGATATAAAGTCTTTAGAGATGATCTAAATGAAGATGTGTGGGGAATATGGAAAGGTGATAGATTAGTTTCTCTGGTGCGTTTAAGAAGTAAGCTGGTTATAATGGTACATCAAGGATATTTGGGCACAGCTGAACAAAAAGCATAATTTGTGATGGGTTTTCGTGGCCATGTGTGGATAAGGAGGTAGTAAAATGGAGGAGGAATTTGGGATGTACGCAAAAAGCGCTGAAGTATACAAAAACCACATTCAACCTTTGAGCATGTGAATCTTCATATGAGGCCTTGGGTGAAAACTGCTGAGAATATTATCGATATAAGCATGTTAGGAATTCAGAATGAGTATGTAGTGGTAATTTTTGGCCTCTTTTCCAAGTGGTTTTAAGTTGACTTATAAATGAGATGCCGACAGAAAAGTTCATAAGATATTTTGAAAAAATAAATTATGAGCAAGGGATACCTAGATTAATTGGTTTCTGATAATTGGTCACAAAGTTGTTCAACAGAGATGTGAAAATACTTGGAGGACTGAAAATTTTACAGAGGAAGACCACCATTTATAATCCAAAAGCTAATTGTTTAGTTGAAAGGATAAAGGGGGATATTCACAAGAACGTGCGCTAAACATCTCCAAAAAATGTTAACGCAACTTTACACATCGCAGTCCATCGCGGGAAAATAACCCTGTGTTAACGTGGAATTCACAACACGGCGGTACCATGCGATAGCCTCCCGAAACCGCGGCCAAAGTCCGCGATACAACCACCGCGACGGCGATAAAAACCCCAACCCCAACGCGTAAAAAGACGCAATGTGCCCAAACGCGATAAGAAAACAGTGATAACCAGCGAGAGGCCAGCAATACCCATGCGTAATGCAGGAAAAAGCACAAGAACAGTGTAGGAAGGTGGAATCTGACTATATGGTTGCCCCCACATTTTTATGGTGTTTTGCTGGTTTATGACTTAGTTGGACTGGGATCCTGCTATTCAGGGCCCCAGTCTATCTGCTTTCTCTGTAAAAAGGTTTCCATGTGCCTTAGGCACATCTCTGATTGGAATCTGGAGTGCCCTTATAAGTCACTAGTATATGGTATACTATGTACCCAGGGCATAGGTACCTCAGAGGCCTACCAGGGGCTGCAGCATGTATTGTGCCACCACTGGAAGGCCATCCAAACTGACACCACAGGTCTGCTACTGCAGCCTGGGTAAGGTGGTGCATGCACCCCTTACTGTGATATAGGTTACCTATATCACTATATACATACACACATATAAACCTATAAGTCACTCCTATGGCAGGCCTTATCACTCCTGAAGGCAGAGTGCGTGGTTCCTATGTGAGAGGGTGCCCCTGCATGAGCAGGGCCCCTCTGCAGCGTTCGGAGACCCTTCTCTGATGCTGTTTGTAGTGCAGCCTGACCATATACTCTTAAGCGCATTATAACCTCGCGTTAGATGCTAACTTTGGAATGGCTGCACCGAAACATGTCGTGTTTGGTGTCAAACATCTTGGAATACTACCCCCGCCAATTCTGGCGGCGGGGTTAGCATTCCACCCTTCTAGAGGGAGAGACATGTTAACCCTGGCCTGGCCGGTAACTTCTTTCTAAAGCCCTGGCATCACAAAATGGATGCTGCTGCCACAGACACAAGTCTGGCCTCCTGCTGCTGGATGAAACTCCGGCAGGGGAGGCCTGGACAATAGATTTCCTGTCCCAGGGAGGTGTGACCACCTCCCCAGACAGGATAGTGTGTATTGGGGCTGGGCGGGAGCACTTCGGGTGCTTTGAAGTCCTGCACTGGGGGCACACTTGGTGTCCCTGTGCATACCCCAGTTCAAACCGGATCAGGGGCTTGCAGCCCCTGCTTTGGCACGAACTGGACAAAGGGAAAGGGGTGTAGCCACCCCTCTGCCCTGACCCACCCATAGGTGGGGCCACAGAGTAGTCCAACCCCTAAACTTAGTATAAGTATAGGAACCCAGTCCTTAGGACTTTAGATTATCCCTGGACGAAACTCTGACACAGAATCCTGGACCTTCGACGCTCTACTCAAGACTAGAGGACAGAAGAATCTCCCTTGGGGTCAAGGAGTGACTCCCCTGCTTGGCAGGCACCAAAGAAGCAATTGTCCGGTCTGCATCGCCTAAGCTCCCGTCGGACGCCGAAGTCTTTGCATCACCAGAGGTGGATTTCCAGACTTCACCCAGGCTGCCCTGAGTCCCCAGAAAGCTGAGGCCCGTAGCTGTCGTGGGTAATGTGGAACCGTGACCCCTGGACACCGCACGCATTTGCTAGTACATCCTCTTCTGGGTCTCCCACGAAGTCGTGCTTTGGGCTCCAAGTAGCCCTAGCCTCCAGCACCAACTGCACCGAAGATCTCTGGCCTCCACTCCACAAGTGTCCTGTGAGCCAGCTCCACGTGCACCGTCTTGAGGCTCCTTCGCAATCGCTAGCCCGTTGGCTAGTAGCCCTTCACGAAGGCCAATCCTTTTCTTCTTGGGCTCCCTGATTGCACCAGGCTTGCCCTCACTTACCCTTGCTGGGTGAGTTCCTCAGACCTTGCTGGTCTGCATCATCGTCAATCCTCATCTTCATCAAGACTTGCCGTTGCCAAGGCTTGTTGGGTCCAATCCGGTCGCCGACACATCAGCACTCGACAAACCTCGTGTACCAGCCTGAATCCTGCTCCTGGTTGCCGACAACGTCTCCTGGACCTCGTGGCTGAAGAGTCAAGATGACCGTCAACCTACCTGAAGCACTCGACATCGGTGGGCATCTGCTCATCGCCTTCCTGGTCACTGGCTAGTGACCCAGACTCTGTCCCCTCTGCTTTCAGGTTCTTCAGATCTCCGATCCACTCTTGGATCCACCCGGACACTTTCCACTTGGTCGCCAGCAGCACTTTGCAGCAGATCGCCATTCAAATCGACGACGAAACCCGACCCCGAAAGGCACCTATGCACCCGGCTTCCCTGGGTGAGGTAACAAGAGTACTCCGGTGCTCCCGTGGGTAGAGACTCTAGAACGACCTAGTTCTCAAAGGGTTTGCTCCAAGTTCTCCTTTAAGTGTCCCTTTTCTTTAATTTCCAAACCGCGACTTTCTCCATAGAAGTTAACTTCGTCTCGCGGCTGTGTATTTAGACTGCACGCGTCCCCCGTGGGTCCCCTGTGTCACTACCTTGGGTGGTTCCTTGTGGTCCAAGCACTTCTAGAGGCTCTAGGCCTAGTGTCTAGCTCAGTCGTGGTTCTTATACCACTTTATTGGTATATGGTTTGGTACGCCCCTAGGGCCCAAACGTGTATTTGTGCTATTACTGTGTTTAAATAACTTATAACTTATGTACTTCGAACTCTAGCCTCATAAAGAGACTAGAGGGGTGTGTTTAGCAATAAATATATATATTTTGAATATATACCTGGTGTGGTGCTCTTTCATTTGATCACTCAAGAGATTATAGACTGGTAAAACAAGCTGCTTTACATTCCTTCAAGACTTAGCCTGAAGGCTGCTCTCCATAGCTACCACTAGGATAGCTTTCAATAAGGTTGTCTTTAACCTATCTCCAATAAGGGGTTGTTTGGACTGGTGCAAGGTGCCCACTATAATTAGTGGACAGCATATGCCAGGCCAACTTCTCACAAACAGCATACGGAAAATGCCACTAAAAAGGAAATCAACTGCGGAGTACCACGGATGCACCCGACCGACTGCAGAGGACAACATGAACCCCACAATCCCCACGGAGGAACACCCAGGAATCCAGGGCCCGTGGAAGGGCAATGAGAAGAGGAAGAGGAAGACGGGGTACAGTCCCCAGGAAAACCCGACTATCGCCACGGATGAGACAGAACACCACCACCAACTGTACGTCACCTCCAACTTGTCATTGGCAACAAAGAGGCAAAGATGGCACACCCTCTCGGACCATGTGAATGCCATCGTAGCGCCGAGGAGGACAATGGAAGAGGACAAGAGGCGCAGGACTGATATGAATGGCAAAACCAAGCAGAAACTCGCTGCCAACACGAAAGCAGCAACGCACCTCGGAGGAGGGGAGCCAGCAGAACACCAGGAGCTGAATGACATGGAGAAGATGGTGGCCACAGTCATCAGTCAGGAGACGGTGACAGGAGTTGGGGATCTGGACACTGCCCAACATGACCCGACACCACATCAACAGGGTGCGTACCGACCAGGGAGTGGGGGACGGGGGGAGATGGGCACAATGGCACACATGCCCAATCCAACAGAGCACACTGCACACCCACAATGACTCAGGACCATGTCCCTGATCCCACAGGAACACCTCAGCACACACACAAACACCAAGGGGCATATTAACAAGGGCCGGCGATAAATATCGCAAAGCGCGCTTAGCGCTTGCATATTTATCGCCGGCTATCTCTGGAATTTATCGCCCGGTTAGCGCGTTATCAACAACGCGGATCACCGAGGCGATAAAAATTCCAGAGATAGTGTGGATATCGCCGTTTTCCATGGTGGAAAACGGCGATATCCTAGATGATAGGGCTTGTGGTCTTAGCCACAGAATCCACCCCCCATGTTAAGTATGCCTTAGTCAGGAATTTAACAGACGTTAAATTCCTGCGTTAAGTCATACTTAACGCGATTTAAAAAATCGCTACCCTTCCTTGTTAATATCGCGAAGCTGCCTTCGCAATATTTTCCCTGGTTGGTTTCACAGCCACGCCTACTTTGCATCTCATTAGCGATGCAAAGTTAGGCGTGCTGGAAACGGGCGCTAAGTCAGCAAAACACGCGATGGCGTGTCTTTGCTGATAAGGCGATGAAATTATCGCCGCTTTTCGCCCGAAAACGGACGCAAAAGCGGCGATAATTTCATAGCGCCGCCTTGATAATATGCCCCTTAGTCTTCCCACGTACACCATGTGCCCAAAGGGTCACCCACCCAACACATCAACAATCACACAACCAACACATCCACACGTGCGAAACACAGCAAACATGCACATACGTCAGCCACACTGACAATGCAAGAGACACCACATGACGAGTAGCTTGGCTGCAGGCCAATCATCATGACAATGTACACGGCACGACACTGAGGTGGCTAGGTGCGGACCACAACCGAAAAGGAGCAGGTCACACTCGGACACAACCATCTGCACAAACAAACCCTGACATCAACGACACATCTGCGAACAGACCATGCCCAAGAGCCACAACTCGACAAAGAGCACAAGTTACCCAAGTCTGCAACATCTTATCACTGTGGTGTGAGAAGTTGGCCTGGCATATGCTGTCCACTAATTATAGTGGGCACCTTGCACCAGTCCAAACAACCCCTTATTGGAGATAGGTTAAAGACAACCTTATTGAAAGCTAT
This sequence comes from Calotriton arnoldi, assembly GCA_963921515.1. NCBI lineage: Eukaryota > Metazoa > Chordata > Amphibia > Caudata > Salamandridae > Calotriton > Calotriton arnoldi. Next base: position 11,093 of record CAWUFW010019751.1, on the reverse strand, counting down.
CCTAGTGGTAGCTATGGAGAGCAGCCTTCCGGCTAAGTCTTGAAGGAATGTAAAGCAGCTTGTTTTACCAGTCTATAATCTCTTGAGTGACCAAATGAAAGAGCACCACACCAGGTATATATTCAAAATATATGTATTTATTGCTAAACACACCCCTCTAGTCTCTTTATGAGGCTAGAGTTCGAAGTACACAAGTCATAAGTTATTTAAACACAGTAATAGCACAAATACACGTTTGGGCCCTAGGGGCGTACCAAACCATATACCAATAAAGTGGTATAAGAACCATGACTGAACTAGACACTAGGCCTAGAGCCTCTAGAAGTGCTTGGACCACAAGGAACCACCCAAGGTAGTGACACAGGGGACCCACGGGGACGCGTGCAGTGTAAATACACAACCGCGATACGCCGTTAACTTCTATGGAGAAAGTCGCGATCAGGAAATTAAAGAAAAGGGACACTTAAAGGAGGACTTGGAGCAAACCCTTTGAGAACTAGTACTTTGAAGAGTCTCTACCCACGGGAGCACCGGAGTACTCGTGTTACCTCACCCAGGAAGCCGGGTGCATAGGTGCCTTTCGGGGTCGGGTTTCGTCGTCGATTTGAATGGCGATATGCTGCAAAGTGCTGCTGGCGACCAAGTGGAAATTGTCCGGGTGGATCCAAGAGTGGATCGGAGATCTGAAGAACCTGAAAGCAGAGGGGACAGAGTCTGGGTCACTAGCCAGTGACCAGGAAGGCGATGGACAGATGCCCACCGATGTCGCTTGCTTCAGGTGCGTTGACGGTCGTCTTGACTCTTCAGCCACGAGGTCCAGGAGGCGTTGTCGGCGACCAGGAGCAGGATTCGGGCTGGTACATGATGTTTGTCAAGTGCTGAGGCGTCGGCGACCGGATTGGACCCAACAAGCCTTGGCAACGGCAAGTCTCGATGAAGATCGTCTATGGTGCAGACCAGCAAGGTCTGAGGAACTCACCCAGCGAGGCTAAGTGAGGGCAGGCCTGGAGCAACCAGGGTGCCTAAGAAGAAAAGGATTGGCCTTCATGAAGGGCTACTAGCCAACAGGCTAGCGACCGCGAAGGAGCCTCGAGACGTCGCACGTGGATCTGGCTCACAGGACACTCGTGGAGTGGAGGCCAGTGATCTTCGGTGCAGTTGGTGCTGAGGCTAGGGCTACTCGGAGCCCAAAGCACGACTTCGTGGGAGACCCAGAAGAGGATGCACTAGCAAATGCGTGCGCTGTCGAGGGGTCACGGTTCCATGTTACCCATGACAGCTACGGGCCTCAGCTTTGCTGGGGACTCAGGGCAGCCTCGGGAAGTCTGGAAATCCACCTCTGGTGATGCAAAGACTTCGGCGTCCGACGGGAGCTTAGGCGATGCAGACCAGACAATTGCTTCTTTGGTGCCTGCCAAGCAGGGAGTCACTCCTTGACCCCAAGGGAGATTCTTCTGTCCTCTAGTCTTTAGTAGAGCGTCGAAGGTCCAGGATTCTGTTTCAGAGTTTCGTCCAGGGATAATCTAAAGTCCTAAGGACTGGGTTCCTATACTTATACCAAGTTTAGGGGTTGGACTACTCTGTGGCCCCACCTATGGGTGGGTCAGGGCAGAGGGGTGGCTACACCCTTTCCCTTTGTCCAGTTCGCGCCAAAGCAGGGGCTGCAAGCCCCTGATCCGGTTTGAACTGGGGTATGCACAGGGACACCAAGTGTGCCCCCAGTGCAGGACTTCAAAGCACCCGAAAGTGCTCCCGCCCAGCCCCAATGCACATTATCCTGTCTGGGGAGGTGGTCACACCTCCCTGGGACAGGAAACCTATTGTCCAGGCCTCCCCTGCCGGAGTTTCGTCCAGCAGCAGGAGGCCAGACTCATGTCTGTGGCAGCAGCATCCATTTTGTGATGCCAGGGCTTTAGAAAGAAGTTACCGGCCAGGCCAGGGTTAACATGTCTCTCCCTCTAGAAGAGTGGAATGCTACCCCCACCGCCAGAATTGGTGGGGGGGGGTAGTATTCCAAGATGTTTGACACCAAACACGAGATGTTTAGGTGCAGCCATTCCAAAGTTAGCATTTAACGCGAGGTTATAATGCGCTTAAGAGTATATGGTCAGGCTGCACTACAAACAGCATCAGAGAAGGGTCTCCGAACGCTGCAGAGGGCCCTGCTCATGCAGGGGCACCCTCTCACATAGGAACCACGCACTCTGCCTTCAGGATTGATAAGGCCTGCCATAGGAGTGACTTATAGGTTTATATGTGTGTATGTATTTAGTGATATAGGTAACCTATATCACAGTAAGGGTGCATGCACCACCTTGCCCAGGCTGCAGTAGCAGACCTGTGGTGTCAGTTTGGATGGCCTTCCAGGGGTGGCATAATACATGCTGCAGCCCCTGGTAGGCCTCTGAGGTACCTATGCCCTTGGTACATAGTATACCATATACTAGGGACTTATAAGGGCACTCCAGACTCCAATCAGAGATGTGCCTAAGGCACATGGAAACCTTTTACAGAGAAAGCAGATAGACTGGGGCCCTGAATAGCAGGATCCCAGTCCAACTAAGTCATAAACCAGCAAAACACCATAAAAAAAGTGGGGGCAACCATATAGTCAGATTCCACCTTCCTACATAACCCACCCAAACGAAAGGAGATAAGGCTAACCTTGGCCAGTTGAGCCTTCATTGACTAAGTGGCCATATAAGGAAGCACCTGCACTAGCATGGTTGCCCCCTGTCTTATGGTCCACTAAGCAATCCCTCACCCTAAGGGTATGAGAGGGTCTCTGTGAGAAGTTGGCCTGGCATATGCTGTCCACTAATTATAGTGGGCACCTTGCACCAGTCCAAACAACCCCTTATTGGAGATAGGTTAAAGACAACCTTATTGAAAGCTATCCTAGTGGTAGCTATGGAGAGCAGCCTTCAGGCTAAGTCTTGAAGGAATGTAAAGCAGCTTGTTTTACCAGTCTATAATCTCTTGAGTGATCAAATGAAAGAGCACCACACCAGGTATATATTCAAAATATATGTATTTATTGCTAAACACACCCCTCTAGTCTCTTTATGAGGCTAGAGTTGAAGTACATAAGTTAGAAGTTATTTAAACACATTAATAGCACAAATACACGTTTGGGCCCTAGGGGCGTACCAAACCATATACCAATAAAGTGGTATAAGAACCACGACTGAACTAGACACTAGGCCTAGAGCCTCTAGAAGTGCTTGGACCACAAGGAACCACCCAAGGTAGTGACACAGGGGACCCACGGGGGACGCGTGCAGTGTAAATACACAACCGCGATACGCCGTTAACTTCTATGGAGAAAGTCGCGATCAGGAAATTAAAGAAAAGGGACACTTAAAGGAGGACTTGGAGCAAACCCTTTGAGAACTAGTACTTTGAAGAGTCTCTACCCACGGGAGCACCGGAGTACTCGTGTTACCTCACCCAGGGAAGCCGGGTGCATAGGTGCCTTTCACGGTCGGGTTTCGTCGTCGATTTGAATGGCGATCTGCTGCAAAGTGCTGCTGGCGACCAAGTGGAAAGTGTCCGGGTGGATTCAAGAGTGGGTCGGAGATCTGAAGAACCTGAAAGCAGAGGGGACAGAGTCTGGGTCACTAGCCAGTGACCAGGAAGGCGATGGACAGATGCCCACCGATGTCGAGTGCTTCAGGTGCGTTGACGGTCGTCTTGACTCTTCAGCCACGAGGTCCAGGAGGCGTTGTTGGCAACTAGGAGCAGGATTCGGGCTGGAACACGATGTTTGTCGAGTGCTGAGGTGTCGGCGACCGGATTGGACCCAACAAGCCTTGGCAACGGCAAGTCTCGATGAAGATGAAGATTGTCGATGGTGCAGACCAGCAAGGTCTGGGGAACTCACCCTGCGAGGGTAAGTGAGGGCAGGCCTGGAGCAACCAGGATGCCCAAGAAGAAAAATATTGGCCTTTGTTAAGGGCTACTAGCCAACGGGCTAGCGACCGCAAAGGAGCCTCGAGACGTCGCACGTGGATCTGGCTCACAGGACACTCGTGGAGTGGAGGCCAGTGATCTTCGGTGCAGTTGGTGCTGGAGGCTAGGGCTACTCGGAGCCCAAAGCACGACTTCGTGGGAGACCCAGAAGAGGATGCACTTGCAAATGTGCTCGGTGTCCAGGGGTCATGGTCTCACATCACCCACGATAGCTACGGGCATCAGCTTTGCTGGGGACTCAGGGTAGCCTCGGCGAAGTCTGAGAATCCACTTCTGGTGATGCGAAGACTTCGGCGTCCGACGAGAGCTTCAGAAATGCAGACCGGACAGATGCGTCTTTGGTGCCTGCCAAGCAGGGGAGTCACTCCTTGACCCCAAGGGAGATTCTTCTGTCCTCTAATCTTGAGTAGAGCGTCGAAGGTCCAGGATTCTGTTTCAGAGTTTCGTCCAGGGATAATCTAAAGTCCTAAGGACTGGGTTCCTATACTTATACTAAGTTTAGGGGTTGGACTACTCTGTGGCCCCACCTATGGGTGGGTCAGGGCAGAGGGGTGGCTACACCCCTTTCCCTTTGTCCAGTTCGTGCCAAAGCAGGGGCTGCAAGCCCCTGATCCGGTTTGAACTGGGGTATGCACATGGACACCAAGTGTGCCCCCAGTGCAGGACTTCAAAGCACCCGAAAGTGCTCCCACCCAGCCCCAATACACATTATCCTGTCTGGGGAGGTGGTCACACCTCCCTGGGACAGGAAACCTATTGTCCAGGCCTCCCCTGCCGGAGTTTCGTCCAGCAGCAGGAGGCCAGACTCGTGTCTGTGGCAGCAGCATCCATTTTGTGATGCCAGGGCTTTGGAAAGAAGTTACAGGGCTAGCCAGAGTTAACATATCTTTCCCTCTAGAAGGGTGGAATGCTACCCCCGCCGCCAGAATTGGCGGGGGGGGGTAGTATTCCAAGATGTTTGACACCAAACACGACATGTTTAGGTGCAGCCATTCCAAAGTTAGCATTTAACGCGAGGTTATAATGCGCTTAAGAGTATATGGTCAGGCTGCACTACAAACAGCATCAGAGAAGGGTCTCCGAACGCTGCAGAGGGGCCCTGCTCATGCAGGGGCACCCTCTCACATAGGAACCATGCACTCTGCCTTCAGGATTGATAAGGCCTGCCTTAGGAGTGACTTATAGGTTTATATGTGTGTATGTATGTAGTGATATAGGTAACCTATATCACAGTAAGGAGTGCATGCACCACCTTACCCAGGCTGCAGTAGCAGACCTGTGGTGTCAGTTTGGATGGCCTTCCAGGGGTGGCACAATACATGCTGCAGCCCCTGGTAGGCCTCTGAGGTACCTATGCCCTTGGTACATAGTATACCATATACTAGGGACTTATAAGGGCACTCCAGATTCCAATCAGAGATGTGCGTAAGGCACATGGAAACCTTTTTACAGAGAAAGCAGATAGACTAGAGCCCTGAATAGCAGGATCCCAGTCCAACTAAGTCATAAACCAGCAAAACACCATAAAAAAAGTGGGGGCAACCATATAGTCAGATTCCACCTTCCTACATAACCCCCCCCCAAACGGAAGGAGATAAGGCTAACCTTGGCCAGTTGAGCCTTCATTGACTAAGTGGTCATATAAGGAAGCACCTGCACTAGCATGGCTGCCCCCTGTCTTATGGTCCACTAAGCAATCCCTCACCCTAAGGGTATGAGAGGGTCTCCACCATGGGGAATCACTACCTGTGGTGTGCTTAGGTAAAGTACAAGGCTGGTGAGGTGTCTGAGTAGGGAAGTGAGGCCCTAGGATGTTGGCCTCAGCTTCCTCAGATCACTGGTCACCATGTATGCCTGTCTTTCCATGACTGAGTTGCACTTTGCTCTAAGGGTCAACCTTTGGCTGCCTACAGCTGGGGGTTGGGTCCCTTTGGATGGACTACTGGAGGGACAGGGCAGGTTTGGAACCTTCAGGTCCCAGGTTTGCCCTTGCCTACCAGAGTCCTTCTGGGGAGGTCCCTACATAAAGGCATGGGGGATCCCTCAGTGTGTAGAGGAGTTTTCACCTGGCTAGGGCTACTAGACTGGGTGCCCCTAATCTGCTGATGGGGGTTCCTCTGGACAGGGGGCCCTGGGGGTCCACTGACCTCCCTGACCTCTGCAGCCCTGGGCTGGCTGAGGCAGGGTAGAGAGGGGCAGGTTACCTGCTCCAGACTGGGTACCACCTTGGAAGGGTCCTCTGCCATCAGGGGGTGGCCAGGCCAGGCCTGACTACCTCTGGGGCAGTTCCTTCACTAGGGGTAGGGTCAGTTCCCTGAGGAGGCTGACCCTTACCTACTGTCTGGAGGGAAGAAGACTTTTCTTCAACCCTTGTGCTCTCTTTTGGGTGAGAGTGGGCCATTCTTTCAGGCTCCATCTCTCCAAATTCTTGGGCTGGGGCTGTGGCCATTACAGCCCCACTAACCTGTACAGGGACGCCCAACATCCTAAGGTGGGTTTGGTGTTCAACTTCAGCCCAGGCTGAAATCTCCAGATCATTGCCCATCAGGCAATCTACAGGTAAGGTGGGGGACACTGCCACTCTCTTTGGGCCTGTGACCCCCTCCCAGCTGAGATTGACTATGGCCATGGGGTGATCTGTTCTGACACCATCAATGTTGTTTACCTGGTATTTAAACTCAGGTAAAAGCTGGTGAGGGGGGACTAGGTTCCCTGCCACCATGGTGACACTAGCCCCTGTGTCCCTAAATGCCACAGCTTTCTGACCATTAATCATTGGCTCCAGTCTGTACCTGCCCATTGCTGTGGGACCCATGGTAAAGGTGGTAAATCCTACACCACCATCAGAGTCAGAGGAGTCTGTTGAGGGGTCCCTGTCTGAACCAGGGCCCACCTCTGTTACTGTTGCAAAAGCACCTAACTTTTTGGGTGCACTACTCCCAACTGGAGGATTACTACTGGTAGTACCAGGAGGGGGGTTAGTAGTTGCTGGGGGAACATTTTCTTTATTGCCAATCCTGGGGCAACCGGGATCAGATTTCCAGTGCCCAGGCTTTTTACAGACATGGCAATATGGTTTCTTTTCAGGAGAGGAAGGAGTTTGGGACCCACCCCCATAAGAGGAATTTTGGGGCCCTGTAGTGGACTTATCCTTAGATTTATCCCCAACTTTCTCTTGGGACTTAGTAGAATCTTTCTTCTGGTCACCACCCTGATTTTTAGTCTTTACTCTGGTTCTGACCCATTTGTCTGCCTTCTTTCCCAATTCTTGGGGAGAGGTCAGATCAGAGTCCACCAGATACTGGTGCAAAAGCTGGTTTTGACAATTATTAAGGATCTGCTCCCTCATAATCAAATTGTACAATCCTAAAAAGTCATGCACTTTGTTGCCATGTATCCAACCTTCCAGAGCCTTAGTAGCACAGTCTACAAAATCAACCCAGTCTTGAGTCTGAGCTTTTGGGTGTCTCTGAACTTCAACCTATACTGTTCAGTGGTTAGGCCAAACCCATCTATCAGAGCACTCTTCAAGACTGTGTAATTGTCAGCATCCTCTTCTCTTACAGTGAGGAGCTTGTCTCTACCTTTGTCTGCAAAGGAGAGCCACAAGATTGCTGCCCACTGCTGCTGGGGGACCTTCTGAACTTTACAGGCCCTCTCCAGTGCAGTTATCCATTTGTGGATGTCATCCCCACTCTGGTAGGGAGGGACAATCTTGTTTAGGTTTCTATGGTCATAAGACCTTTCCCTATCTTTAGGGATATTGCTGCCACCATGGGACTCTAGTCCCAACTTTTTTCTCTCTCTAAAGAGATCTAGGGACTCCCTGTCTAAGGCTACTTGCTTCCTTCTGAGTTCAAGCTGAGCTTCCTCATACTGAATCAGCCTCTTTCTTCTCTCATGAGAGGATTCCCTCCTATGAGATGAGACAGAGCTCTCTATTGAGGTGCCAGAGTGGTTAGACTGCTGAGAAGGAGATCTAGACTTCCTGGGCACACTCATAATCCTTCCTGGGGGGACAAAGAGGGCATCATCCTGATCATCCTCTTCATCTTCCACAGGAGGAATTGGGTTATCCAGGTCAGGGTCATTGTCACCCTCCTGGCCAGTTTCAGAGGGGGCTGGGGGTATTGGTACCCCTGGTCCCTTCCTCTTCTTCTGCCCCACCCTCAGCTCCTACCCCTTCAGTCCCCAAGGGCTTACTAAGGTCATAAGCCACCAACAACACTTTAAGGTGTTGGGTGGTGGGACTTTGACCTGTCCTTAATTTCCTCAAGTTACATAATGCTCTCAATTCCAAGAATGGGAGGGTATCATACTTGGAGGGAAGAAGCCCAGTGGCTTCTGGTAAGGATTCTCTAGATCCTACCTTTAAAGACATTACTAGTGTGGTGTGGTGTATGCACTACCTACTCTAGTGTGGCCTACTAAACTCTCTTGAGTTGTAGAAAGGGTGTGCTATCCCTTAACACACAACTCTAAGTTCAGTAGAACTTACTGTATTCTAAGCTTAAATTATATGTACCTTAGGTACCTTTAGTGGTTTTCAGTTGATCAATTCAATTGAGATTATCTGGTAAAACAATAGCAAGCTGGAATCTCACACGCTGCACACCAATGTGAGAAGTTGGCCTGGCATATGCTGTCCACTAATTATAGTGGGCACCTTGCACCAGTCCAAACAACCCCTTATTGGAGATAGGTTAAAGACAACCTTATTGAAAGCTATCCTAGTGGTAGCTATGGAGAGCAGCCTTCAGGCTAAGTCTTGAAGGAATGTAAAGCAGCTTGTTTTACCAGTCTATAATCTCTTGAGTGATCAAATGAAAGAGCACCACAGCAGGTATATATTCAAAATATATGTATTTATTGCTAAACACACCCCTCTAGTCTCTTTATGAGGCTAGAGTTCGAAATACATAAGTTAGAAGTTATTTAAACACAGTAATAGCACAAATACACGTTTGGGCCCTAGGGGCGTACCAAACCATATACCAATAAAGTGGTATAAGAACCACGACTGAACTAGACACTAGGCCTAGAGCCTCTAGAAGTGCTTGGACCACAAGGAACCACCCAAGGTAGTGACACAGGGGACCCACGGGGGACGCGTGCAGTGTAAATACACAACCGCGATACGCCGTTAACTTCTATGGAGAAAGTCGCGATCAGGAAATTAAAGAAAAGGGACACTTAAAGGAGGACTTGGAGCAAACCCTTTGAGAACTAGTACTTTGAAGAGTCTCTACCCACGGGAGCACCGGAGTACTCGTGTTACCTCACCCAGGAAGCCGGGTGCATAGGTGCCTTTCGGGGTCGGGTTTCGTCGTCGATTTGAATGGCGATCTGCTGCAAAGTGCTGGTGGCGACCAAGTGGAAAGTGTCCGGGTGGATCCAAGAGTGGATCGGAGATCTGAAGAACCTGAAAGCAGAGGGGACAGAGTCTGGGTCACTAGCCAGTGACCAGGAAGGCGATGGACAGATGCCCACCGATGTCGAGTGCTTCAGGTGCGTTGACGGTCGTCTTGACTCTTCAGCCACGAGGTCCAGGAGGCGTTGTCGGTGACCAGGAGCAGGATTCGGGCTGATATACGATGTCTGTCGAGTGCTGAGGTGTCTGCGACCGTATTGGACCCAACAAGCCTTGGCAACGGCAAGTCTCGATGAAGATCGTCGATGGTGCAGACCAGCAAGGTCTGGGGAACTCACCCAGTGAGGGTAAGTGAGGGCAGGCCTGGAGCAACCAGGATGCCTAAGAAGAAAAAGATTGGCCTTCATTAAGGGCTACTAGCCAACGGGCTAGCGACCGCGAAGGAGCCTCGAGATGTCGCACTTGGATCTAGCTCACAGGACACTCGTGGAGTGGAGGCCAGTGATCTTCGGTGCAGTTGGTGCTGGAGGCTAGGGCTACTCGGAGCCCAAAGCATGACTTCGTGGGAGACCCAGAAGAGGATGCACTTGCAAATGTGCTCGGTATCCAGGGGTCACGGTCTCATGTCACCCACGATAGCTACGGGCCTCAGCTTTGCTGGGGACTCAGGGTAGCCTCGGGGAAGTCTGAGAATCCACCTCTGGTGATGCAAAGACTCCGGCGTCCGACGGAGCTTCAGAAATGCAGACCGGACAGATGCGTCTTTGGTGCCTGCCAAGCAGGGGAGTCACTCCTTGACCCCAAGGGAGATTCTTCTGTCCTCTAATCTTGAGTAGAGCATCGAAGGTCCAGGATTCTGTTTCAGAGTTTCGTCCAGGGATAATCTAAAGTCCTAAGGACTGGGTTCCTATACTTATACTAAGTTTAGGGGTTGGACTACTCTGTGGCCCCACCTATGGGTGGGTCAGGGCAGAGGGGTGGCTACACCCCTTTCCCTTTGTCCAGTTCGCGCCAAAGCAGGGGCTGCAAGCCCCTGATCCGGTTTGAACTGGGGTATGCACTAGGGACACCAAGTGTGCCCCCAGTGCAGGACTTCAAAGCACCCGAAAGTGCTCCCGCCCAGCCCCAATACACATTATCCTGTCTGGGGAGGTGGTCACACCTCCCTGGGACAGGAAACCTATTGTCCAGGCCTCCCCTGCCGGAGTTTCATCCAGCAGCAGGAGGCCAGACTCGTGTCTGTGGCAGCAGCATCCATTTTGTGATGCCAGGGCTTTGGAAAGAAGTTACCGGGCTAGCCAGAGTTAACATGTCTTTCCCTCTAGAAGGGTGGAATGCTACCCCGCCGCCAGAATTGGCGGGGGGGTAGTATTCCAAGATGTTTGACACCAAACACGACATGTTAAGGTGCAGCCATTCCAAAGTTAGCATTTAACGCGAGGTTATAATGCGCTTAAGAGTATATGGTCAGGCTGCACTACAAACAGCATCAGAGAAGGGTCTCCGAACGCTGCAGAGGGGCCCTGCTCATGCAGGGGCACCCTCTCACATAGGACCCATGCACTCTGCCTTCAGGATTGATAAGGCCTGCCTTAGGAGTGACTTATAGGTTTATATGTGTGTATGTATGTAGTGATATAGGTAACCTATATCACAGTAAAGGGTGCATGCACCACCTTACCCAGGCTGCAGTAGCAGACCTGTGGTGTCAGTTTGGATGGCCTTCCAGGGTGGCACAATACATGCTGCA